>JAPDLB010000090.1:0-110958 GCA_027569935.1 Clonostachys sp. G952 | reverse complement strand
AATATAGGGTAGGTATTTTTAGAATTACTTATTCTTAATAGACTTTAATAAAATATAATAAAAATATTTTTCTATTTTTTTCTTTTTAAGTATATTCTAACCCTAAGGTATTATTCTATATATGAATCCCCTTAGCTGGAAGATATTCTTATAGATATACTTATTTATAGCTAACTAATCTTATAAGAAAAGCCCCTATTAAGAAAGAAGTAAGTAAGCTGATCTAGGAATTACCTTAGAAGAAAACCTTTCGAATAGATACTCTTAATCTAACCCCCAGCCTAATAAGGAGTACTTACTTAATAGTTAAACCGGAAGTAAAGAAGTTACAGCTAAAGTTCTAAATAGTATTCTGATTAAATCTTAGGATCTGATCTAAGATAAAGAAGATATTATTAATTATTATACTAGATATACTGAAGATTTACTATATTATCCTATTACCTTTAAAGTCCTAAAGAATATATTAATTAATAGTAATACCTTTATATATAATAATAATAATAAACAGTCTGAGTATATATTTAGTATATATAACCTCTATATATTCCTAAGTATTTATAATATTTAGTAATCTCTTATAAATATAGAAGAAAGTAAATAACTATATAATTTTAATAATCCAGAAGAAAGAGGTATAATAATATAAGAGGTTAGAAATATAGGGGAGGATAACCTTAACTATAAGCCCGAGTTAAAGTATACTATTATTTATAAAGAGAACCTCTTAAGGTAAAAGAAATCTACCCTACTAGTTAGAGTAAATATAGATAATAAGCTAAAAATATTAATTTTTAAATAACTATCTGGAGGATTATTATATATATATATCTCTATTACAGAGTAGTATAACTTCTTACTATATTAAAAACAGAAGTTTATTAAGATTATAAATAGTATTATTATATAAATAGGTATAGTATAGTATATATCTATAGTAACTGTTAGGGTAGATAAGAGAGCAGTAGGAGTAAACTCTAGCAGTATACTTTAGAAGGTGCTTATAAGGTATATAAGTAAAAAGAGCTCTATTAAGGGAAGGAACCCCCTAACCTATAACCTCTAATTCTTATAATATACTGTAAAAGAGTGCCTAAAGCCTCTAAGAGAAACTCTAAGGGTTAGGGGCTATATACCAGGATATATACTATCCTAAGGAGCTATAATCCTAATTACTAGGAGCTATAACTTCTATAAAGGCTACTAGGATTATTATAAATATTTCTATAAGCTATCCTATAACTTCTAAACAGCCTGCTACTGTTTAAATTCAGGTAGTAATTACCTAACTATAGTAATTCTAGCTAGGTATTATAATAAATATAATAATTATATAATAATTAAGTATACTACTATACTAAATATTATCTCTATTAATAATAATATTATCCTGGGTTAAAATAAAGCTGCTAAGATAATAGAGAGAATAATAAATAGGAAAGATCTTAAATTACCTTAAGATCTACCCTATATTATAGTTAGAATAAATAACCCAGTGAATCCTAAAGTCCCTGCCTTAGTAGACTTAGGAGCAGAAGTAAATATAATATATAAAGAAGTTACTATCTAAGCCGGTATAACCTGGTAGGGAAAATAAAGGTTAACTCTTATATATTCTAATATAGGAATAGAGCTTCTTAGAGAGACTGAAGCTAATATATATATTGGAAATATATATATTAGAATATACTTCTTTATCTCTTGCTAAGGAGTTATATAGCCTTATATTTTAAGTATACTGTTTATTCAGGCTATAAGACTTATATTTAACTACTTATAGAATAGTAGAGATCTACTTATCTAAATATAAATCAGATCAGTTTTTCTAGTATCCCCAGCAGCAGGAGGTATATAATAGATAAGAAATCCTATATAACCTACTGTTTACTTACTAATCTTTAAAGAAGATAATAAAGGACTGTAATATAAACCTGCAGCTCTACCTCTGTATATAGAGGAAGAGCTCCTAATAGAGTATACAGCTGCCCGAATTACCTCTCCAGCCCAGCTAGTAGAGAAGGTAGAGTCTATATTAATACTATATATAAAAGGAAGGGTGATAAAATTAATCTGGTTAATAATATACCTTCGGACGGATTAGTACCCAAGGGAAACCTATACTAGAAGAAGGAAAAATAGGAAGCTATCTAACTTAATATAGAAAAGGATAATCCTTTTAAGAACTGGATAGTCTTAAAGTTTAGTATAATTACTAAAGGAGAACAGCTTAGTAAAGGGATAAGACTAGAAGATCTTATAGTCTAAGTAAAGCCTGTCTTTACAGAAGATAAAATTATAATTTTTAAATACCTGTTAAGAAACTGTAAAGCTGCTTTAGCCTGGGAATAGGAAGAGGTTAGGAAGATAGATTCTGATATCGCTCCCCCTCAGAAGATCCGAACTATTGAGTATAATATATAGTAGGCAAATAGTATTCTAATCCCTAAAGGTATTAAGTCTGTTACTATTAAACTCCTTAAGAAGTACTTTATACAAGGAGTAGTAGAAGAAAGTTATAGGCTGTATAGAAATCCCTGGTTCCTTATCTATAAGAAGAATAGTATATTAGGGGAAAATAAATAATACTATAGCTGTTAGTAAACTTAAAATACAGACTATTAACTATACTAAAAGCTAATAACCTTCTATAATAGCTATAGAAAGGAGGTTTTAAGTTTTATATATATTCTTATTTGATTAAATAGATTATATTTATAGCTAGTTAATTAACTGATTATAGCTGCTGTAATATTACGAGAGATATATCTTTTATAAGAAGGGTTTTTTAAAAGTAAAAATAAGAAGAGTGAAAAAGTATATATTTTACTATGGATATAGAAAAATAGCTAATTTATCTAACCCGGCTGAATTAATAAGTAGGCCCTGATTTATAGCTCTCTGGATATAATATATATATCCTTATATCTCTATTATATTTAAATTTCGGAGCTACTCCAGGCTTTCTAGATAACTTCTAAGTTCTATTTCTATATAGAGATCTATTTAATTAAATAGTTATATATAATTTTAAACTGAATACTTAATAAATCCTTACTATATTAATACTTAAGGGGGTAGGCTACTCTCTGCTTAAGGATATTATATTAATATTTATTTAAAATTATATATTACTAATTCTATCCCCTTTATAAATTCAGTTCTAATTATTAGCACCCTGCTTTATATTATCTCTTATATAAATAAAGGAAATAATTAGGAGCTTATAAGCTTAATTAACTATACTAACTATACCTTTTCTTATTATCTTCCTACTAAAACTATTTATTCTTATCTCCTGACTTTAATATCTGTATAATTATACTACCTTATATAGTTAATTCCCTAATAGAATTTAAACCCTAATATACTTATAGTATATATAGAACTATTTAATTAAATAGTTCCTATTCTTCTTATCCTTTTAAAAAATCTTATTAAAATTCCAAGGGCTAATTACCTATCTCTACTTCCTCCTTTAAGGTTGTATATTATACTAGGTATATCGCTCAGCTTGTAATAACTGTAATAAGTTCTTCTCTGGAGTAGTACTTTTAAAGAGAGCTATACTAATATTATCCCAGGCTGTAGGACTTATAAGGCCTACAGGGGCCACAGTTATATATATATATATAGTATATTAGGGGGAAAACGAACAGTACCCTTTCTTAATAGTAAGCTTAAAATATAGACTGCTAACTATACTAAAATCTAATAACCTTCTATAATAACTATAAAAAGGAGGTTTTGAGTTTTTATATATATTCTTATTTAATTAAATAGTTTATATTTACAGCTAGTTAATTAACTTATTATAGCTGCTGTAATATTATAAAAGATATATCTTTTATAAGGGAGAGATTTTTAAAAGTAAAAATAAGAAGGAGTAAAAAGTATTTATTTCCTATAGATATAGAAAAAATAGCTAATTTATCTAATTTAGCTGAATTAATAAATAGGCCCTAACTTATAGCTCCCCGGATATAATATATATATCCTTATATCTCTATTATATCTAAATTTCAGAACTACTCTAAGCTTCCAGATAACTTTTAAATTCTATTTTTATATAGAAATCTATTTAATTAAATAGTTATATATAATTTTAAACTGAAGAGTTAGTAAGTTCTTACTATATTAATACTAAAAGGGATTACTCTCTCTTTACTTAATAATATTATATTAATATTTACTTATAATTATATATTACTAATCTACCCCTTTTATAAATTTAACTTTAATTATTAGTACCCTTCCTTATATTATTTCTTTATATAAATAAAGGAAATAATTAGGAGCTTATAAGCTTAATTAGTTATACTAACTATACTTCTCTTATTATCTCCCTACTAAAACTATTTATCCTTATCCCCCTAGCTTTAATATTCTCTTAGCTATATCTCTCTTTATAATTAATTACCTAATAGAATTTAATTCTTAATATTTATATACTATATATAGAACTATTTAATTAAATAATTCCTACTCTTCTTATCTTTTTAAAAAATCCTATTAAAATTCTAAGGACTGATTACCTATTTCTACTCTTATCTTTAAGGTTATATATTATATCAGGTAGCTTACTTAGCTTATAATAGATTTAATAAGCTCTTTTCTAGAGCTATACTTTTAAAGAGAGCTATACTAATATTATCTCAGACTATAAAGCTTATAAGGCCTATAGGAGCTATAGTTATATATATATATAAAGTCTAATAGTTATTTATATAAGGGGTAATAAGTATAGATTTACTAGTAGAATAAGAGAGTCTAGCTTTTTATATAAACTTTTAGAATTCCTAGATAATAAGAGCTTAAGCAGGATTATTTTTATACTCTTATAATAGGTTATTAATAAGAGACTTATTAGATTACTTCTATTAGCCTCTAGTTATCTACTATTTAATATTAATAAGAGTATTTCTAATCCTAGTTCCCCTAAGGGGAGATAGATTAGTTCTAAGGGGTATATTCTCTCTTATAATATCTATAGTAATAGTAAATCAGCTGAATATATAAGATATTCCTAGGGTAGATATAGAAGAATACTAAGTTACTAGAGGAGTTAATAGTAGAGATAGTATACCTCTTATTAAGGGTAAAGATCCAGAAGGTAGAGGAGGAGGTATATTAACTCTTATTAGGCTTCTGGGTATAAGGTTAGATAAGCTATAAATACTTAAGCTTTACTTATAGCCTCTAAGTCTTCCTATTAACTATTACTTAAAGTTAGAAGCTCTAGGATCTTCTAGAATAGGAATTCTAAGGATTTTAATTACTCTATAATCTTAAGATTAGAAGTAGAGGTTAACCTTAGAGATAGATATAGTTTTACCTTAGCTCCTCTTAGCTATTACTAAACTATTAAAATCTTTATAATTCCTCTATTTTTAGATAATATTAGCTTATAAGTAAGGACCGGGTTATTAAATTATAGCTATAAAGGTTTTAATTATTATATCCTCTAAGAAGATATTATATATAGGGATTCTGGGAGTAAGGGTATACTTCTTACCTTCTGAAATAGGTAAGAGTAATAGTAGCTAGAAGGCTCTTACTTCTGGATATATATAGCAGGTTCTCTATTCCTTTAACTTCTAATATAGCTCTTTAATATTAATAGGAAGTATTCCTCTAAGGTTAGTATAGGCTTCCTAAATAGGTTACTATATACTAAAGCTAGAAGCTATAAAAGCTTATATAGCTATATACCTTCTTTCTCTTATCTACTTAGTAACTCTATTAGTAGTTATTTTTATATTAATATAGCTTAGTTTATTTATATAAACCTCTATTATAAGTAAGGATATATTTACTAAGAATTTAGTAGTATTTATCTAATAGTTCTAAATTCTAATATATAGTTAAACTATTAGTATAATTAGATAGCCTTAGGGATATATCCCTCTTTAAAGTAGTATATAGTTTTTAAAGAGCTTTATTAGTTTAAGCCTATAAAAGCTCTAAATAACCTACTAGATATAAAAGGTTAAAAGAAAGCTATATATCTAGCTATTCTTTTAGTTAGGGATAGAGTAGTAAACTCCGAGGAAGTTATATAGCTAACCCCAGTTTATTAAGAATATATAGAAGGCTATAATAAAGATAGTAAAATATTTTAATCTGTTTTTAATAAGAGTATTATAGTAATAGATAACTAATATTTATCTATTAAGAATAAATATTATCTAGTATATCCCTCCTCCTTAGTTAATATCCTTAAAGTTAATAGTACTAATAAGAAAGTTCCTATTTCTAACTTTATACTAATATTCCTCTAAAGATTAAAATCCTCTAATAAAGTTACTTCTTACTACTATAGATCTAGGGATAAACCTCCCTAATTACTTACTGAGCTTATAAAAGGAGTTATCTAAATTCCTAATCTAGTTAATAATTAACTTATTAGGGAGTCTGGCTATAAAATATCTAAAACTATAAGTTATTATTATCTATAATACCTGGATTTCTTTATTTAATAACTATCTATACTTATTTATATTAAGTAATATCTATCTGATATTCTATAGATACTAATATTTACTAATCCTAATAGAAGGTAATAATTACTAGTTATTATTCTTCTAAGCAGGTATAGGGTTAATAGTACTAATATCTTAGTTTTATTCTATAAGGGTTATTTCTCTATCTTTAGGATCTTACTCAGATAGAGGTTTATTTATTAGCTACTTAATAGACTACTTAGTTTACTATAAAAAGAAAGGTAATTATTAATAGGCTCCTTATTAATATTATATATAGAGTTATTTTACTGAATCTCCTCTGAATATATCTTTATTCTCTTTAATAAAACTATCTAAGTTAGAGGGCAGGGTTTCCTTAGACCTACTTATTATAAAGAGAGTCAGAGTAATTATCTTAAGCTAGGAAGTATTTATTTAAATAGTTATAGTAAGTTTTTTCTTTATAAATAATAGTATAGTATTAAAGAGAAAGAAAAATATATAGTAGGAAAAAGAGTAGGTTTATCCTAAGTATTAGTAAACTTATATATTTTAATATAAAACTTATATTATTATTACAGGCTTCTATATAACCCTTATTCCTTTACTTTTAAATACTTCTTCTTTATATACTCTTTCGGAATTCTTTATCTATAAGGGCCTTATATCTAGTTAGAAAAACCTCCTTCTTTTCTTATTCTAGCTTATTAGATTAATCTAGTTATACTATAGACTATTTTCAGAATATTAAGTATAATAAACTCCCCGATATCTATAATACAGTAGTAGTTCCTTTCTATATTAGAGAGCTTAAGCCTATTTATAGTTTAAGCTAGAATTAATATACTATAATTATTCCTACTAAGGAATATAATAAGCTTGATTTTATAGATATTCTCTAAAAGACTCTTATAGTATAGTTCTATAGTAAGCTCACTCTTAATTACTATACTAACCTCTTATACTATAAGCTTACTTATACTAAGAATAATAAAGGTAATTAGAAATAAGCTTATAAAGCCTTCTAGAAGATAGTTATTTCTTATTATAATAATACTACTATTAGTACTACTATTAAGGCTTATTTATTATCTTACCTAGTCTACTTTCTAGCTAAACTTAGTTATTCCTAATCTATATTTTTTACTAATTTTATCCGAAAGAAGCCTTATTCTAAAGCTTTACTTATTGCTCTTTATAGCCAGTAGAATCTAATTACTTATTATTATTATATTATAGCTTTCTTAACTATTTATTCTTAATCTAGGTACTATACTATATTCCCTTTCTTTAAGTATATATCTTTTAGAAACTACTTTTAAAATTCTTATACTAACTATCTTTACTATATATATAGTAATTATAAGTATTACTTCCTTAACTATAAACCTAAGAACTCTTATAAAGATCCTATTACTAATTCTCTTTATAGTTATAATATAGTTAAATCTCCTCTCTATACTAAAGAGGTTCTTTCCCCTGAGATAGCTCTCTATCTCTATTAATACTAATCTTCTGAGCCTAAAAGTAATAAACTACTAACTAAGGAGGGTATTACTTAGTTTAATACTTAGATTAATATAGAGATATAATTCCTTAGTCCTGGTTATAAGATAATCTTAGTCTGAACAGGCTTTCTATAGTTTTCAGTTAGTTATTAGGCTTTTTTATTATAGGATTTTAATTAAATTAATCTATTAGGATTAGAACTATTTAATTAAGTAGTTTTATTATAGCTAAGTTTAAAATTTTCTTCTTATTATCTCTTTATACTATTTTATTTTACTTAGATTAGTTTTCTCAGTATTATATATATAATCCTTATTATATTATATATATAAGATAAAGCTATTACCTAGCTCCCCTAAGCCTTCTTACTAACCTTATAAAGAGAAAGTAAGAACCCAGGCTTTATTATATATAAAATAAGCTAATATTCTTAATCTATCTAGATAATAATCTTATCTAAGGTTAGAGATCTATTACTTTTATTAGGACTAGCAGGCTATATTAATATAACCCTTTTCTATAACCTTATTACTATTTAAAGCTTATTATTATCTTTAGGTTTATAAACTATTTAATTAAATAATTTATTATTATCTACTAAAAGTTTCTCTTTATTAGATCTAAATTAGTTAGGAATTTAATAGCTTATAAGAGTATTTATATTATTCTCCTCTAGCTCTACCTCTATTAAGTAGGAGTTATTCTTACTTCTCTACTAACCCTTATTATCTTATTAGAACTCTTTTAAATAGTCTAGTATAAAGATACTACAGACTACTATTCTATCTATTATCTCTAATCTATAAAACCTTAAGTATTTATTTTAATTAATTATTCTATATAGGCTGAGCTATCTTAGTAGTAGTTTACAGACTATATCTTTACAGATCTTATTATATACTATATTATAGATTAGAACTAAGCTCCCTAATTAAAGAGGCTTAGTTTTTATTCTCCTAATTAAGATTATTATTCTTATATTAGCTTATTATTTTCTAAACTTTAGAACCTTCTCTCTTATAATCTTAATATCCTTATAGAGTTATAGTAGTTATTAAGTTCTAGTCTCTAGCAGGCTCTAAGTAGATTATATATATTCCCAGTTAATAAGTCTCTATATTAGATATCTTATCTTAAGAGGTAGGATCAGGTTCCAGCTATATAATAGATAAAACAGACTATATCTATAAAAAACTCTCTCTAAAACTCTATCTATAAATAGTATAGCTTTAAGTACTTAAAGCTAGTTAATATTTAGAAATAGTATCTTACTAATAGTTAGAATTAATAACTAGTATCTGGCTTTAATAACTTTATTAGCTTAAGAGTTATATATACTAATAATAATATACCTAATCCCTATATTAGAAAGAGCTACTTTTATCTCTTTCCTTTATCTTTAGCTCCTCTGTTCAGTATAATAATAACTATTATACTAAATCTATATATCTATATCTAAAAGAAGAGATAGAGGTTAGTTATATTATACTTCTTTATTATATAAACTTTAATCTAACTAGTAAGACTATATTAACTTTCTATAATAAACTTTATCCCTCTTAAGAGGTTTATATAGATTATATTAAAATAGACTTTTATTATAAACTAATTAAATACTATTAGTATACTTTCTTCTACTAACCTTCTTAGATTAAAAGAAATATATATCTTATAGATTATAATAGCCTTAGAATAATTATTCTATATCCCTAGCTAGAAGTATTATATTTTTAATTACTTATAGATTATCTCTCTTCCTCTATAACTCTACTCTATATAATAAAAAGTAACTAGAGCTCTCCTAGTAGTAGGTTTATTAATAATAGTAATTAGATTAGTTTATTCCCTTTTAGATCTTTTCTATAGCCTATAGTTAGTTATAGAGAAGTACTTTACTTAAAGCTTTAGCTTTCTAAGCTCTATAGTTTTTATTCCCTCTAGCTGCTCTAGAGTAATAAGGTATCTAGCAAGGGTTTAACTTTCCTTAGTCTAATAACCCTTAAGTAGGTTTTCAGTCTTCTCCTTTAAAATTATTATAATATCTAATTATAAGTTAATAATATACTTAATATCTTTCTTATTTACTTTATCTATTTAATTAGATAGTTCTTAACCCTTATAAGAAAGTCTATTAGCTATACTATTTCTCCTTCTAGATATATAGTAGACTATAAAGTTAAATAGTATAATATAACTAATCTATTATATAATAAGTATACCCGGAATATTACTAGCTTTTCTATTAAACTATAATACTAAGATCTGGGTATTAATCTCTAATATAAATCTAGCTCTATAAAGATAGTTATATAGCCTTCTAATAGCTAAAAGAATACCTTAATACTCTCTCTTAGTTATATTATAAGCTGCTTTAGCTATACTCTAGTAACTAGACTTATATTAGGCTAGTCTTTATTTTCCTCTAATAACTTAGAGAAGAATAGCTCTCTAGCCCTTAAGGCTTATATTAACTATTAGGATAATCTCCCTACCTTTATCTAAATAGTTAATTAAGATAAGAAAGTCTACCCTAATCAGATTCTCCTTAAGAGCCTCTATTATATTTATTTAGTTCTCTTCCTAGATCCAGATAGTATTTTTATAAAGTAAGATTATAAGAGATTAAGCTTTAATTATATATTTTTCTATCTATATCCTATAAAACCTAGTAGCTCCTAGAAAAGATTATATATTAGATATATTATAATAAGCTATTTACTCTTTTATTTTAATAATCTTTATATTCTTAGATTATCTTCTAAATAAGCTATAGAAATATCCTATTATAACTATACCTACTTAGTAAAACTTTAACTTAATAACTAATATTATATAATCTATAAGCTTAATATTAACTAATACTTTATCCAGATTAGTTAAATATTCTAAGATATAATATTAAATACCTAGGGCTATCTCTTTATTATTATAAGTTAAAGAAAAATCTTATATAGTAATATTATTAAGAAAGGGTTTAGCTATATCTAGAATAAAGTCTATAAGAATTTAACTAATAATCTATATAAACTAGACTACTAAATTTATTACTTCTTAAGGAAGTATATATATTCTATATAACTTAATAGGTATTAAGAATATAGTTAAATCCCTACTTATCAGGTTAAGAGATACTTAATTATAACCTAAGAAGAAATTAATAAGTAATAGGATCTTATATATTATAAAGCTCTATAAGAAATTATCTATATTAGAGGGGATAAGAATATTCCTAATTATAAATTAATTAATTCTAATTACTAAGTTAATAAATCTTATATCTTTATCTTTTTTAACTATAAGGAACTAAGGGTTCCTATAGGAAATATAAGACTCTTTAAGTACTCCCTTCTTAATATAATCCCTTAGGATATCTAGTATCTTACTTTCTAAACCTTTTAGAATAGGGATTAATCTAGCCTACTATATCTTATACTTAATAACCCGAATAACTTATAATAGTACTACTATATAGTTAATATAGCTATAATCCTTAAATATCTAGGCTATTATCTTTTCTTAGTTATAAAGTATTTAAATAAATACTTCTAGCTCTTTTTCTATTAAGAAATCTCTTATTTATAATATAATAGCTTCTAAATACTCTTCTATAAATCTAGAGCTTATCTTAATATCAGAGAACTTACTAGTAATCTACTTAGGAAAAAGGTATAATATATTAAGTATTAATAGGGCTTTAGCTTATTTCTTCTCTTACTAATTAGTATTACTATTAGGTACTAAACTATTAAATAGAATATTATTAAAAGAGTTAATTTTCTTATACTTTAGTTTATATATTATATTTATATTAATATTCAGTATATCTATATCTCTACTAAGGTATTTTTTAAAGTATATTATTTTATTCTTATAAGAATTACTTTATTTAGCAGCCTGCTTATATTACTTATTATAAGTAGGTAACTAAGTCTTTAAGATTTTCTAGAGGATAATTTCAGTTTTATTATTAGAGATAAAAATAATAATATCTCCCTTCTTAATCTCTATACTTATAATTCTATTTATATCTTTTAGAGAGATATAAAATATTTATAAGAGTTCCCTAGGATTAGAATCTACTTAATTAAATAGTTTATTAAGTTTTTCTATCTCTTAAGATCTTAGTTCCTCTAGTAAGACTGGATTTACCCTAAGTTACTCCTCTATATATAGAGCTATAATTATTATTATATAGATATTATTAATATAATTCTATATAATCTGATTACTAATATAAATAAATAGATCTTCAGAGTCTTCTACCTCTTAGATTTATATTTTATATATTAGAATAGAGTATATACTTAATTACTTATTTATATAAGGAGTTATAATTACCTTCAGTATATTAGGGTTCTTATAGTAAACTCCTTCTATAATAGTAGTTATTATATAGGTACTACTAATAATAGCTTATATAAGTAGATTACTACCTCTATTCCTATAATTAAAGGAAATTTAATAAGATCTAATAAAGAGTATCCCCAGGATAAACTTAATAGAAAATATATCTCTACCTTTAGCTATATAGATAATTTACTCTAAGAGAATACTTCTAAGGAATACCTTTATATATATCCTCCCTATTATCTCTATTATATAGTTTAAGAAGGAAGTTATAATTATATTAGGTATTAGATAGACTATTAAGTTATACTCTTAAGCTATCTTAAGAGCTATAATATTTACTTATACTCCTATATTAACTAAAGTATTATAAAATTAACTATCTACTTATTATAAATAAATAGATATATAAAGGAGATCTTAATAATCTTTAACTATTTATTCCTCTAGATAGTCTATAAGTATATAATTAACTAATATCCTATTACTTATTATAGTTTCTTATAAATCTATAATAGATTAACCCTAAATCTATACCTCCTTCTATATATTAATTAAAATATATTCTATTCTATTAGAATCTACTTAATTAAATACTTTCAGATATTAACTATAGTCTAACTTATATAGTTATAAAGTTATAAGCTAATAAGTAATATTCTTATTACTCTTTAAAGAATAGTTCCCTATATTATTTCTAATTATATATCTATAAATTTTATTATATAACCCTTAAACTAATATAATCTTATTTATAATTTATCCAGAGCTCTTAGAATCTTAGATTTTAACTATATTAGCTCTAGTATTATATCTCCTGGGTTAATATAATAGAGTATTATTACTTAATAGAGTATTCTTAACTACTTACTTAGGCCTATATACTTAACTAAAGTATTTTTCTATAAGGAGTTCTCTAAAGATAGAGTTAAATTAGATAATTTTAGAGATCTTAATAGTAATCTTACTATTCTTAATAGCTTTTATAACTAGCTATTTCCTAGTAAGTTCCTACTCTATAACTTCTCTATATAAATTAACTACTACCTTAACTACTTATAGAGAGCTAGGGTCTATTAGGTTCTTATACCTTATTAATATACCCTTAGGTTTATATTATATAATATATAAGGAGCTCTCTTTATTTTATCTTCTATACTTCAGATTAACTAAATTTATTTTAACTATAAGAATATAATCTATTTAATTAAATAGTTCTAATCTATTATAATTCGCTCTAATACTTAGATTAATAAGGCTAATATAAGATATAGTTATTAAGCTTAGCCTCTTAAAACTACTTTCTCTTATTATAATAATTATATAGATTAGAAGATATTTATTATTCTTAGAAGTAGGGATCTTAAGAGCCTAATAACTCCCTACTCTCTTTATAACTTAGTCTATAGTCTTTTCTTCCTTTAGGGTAATTACTTATCTTATTAGGTTAGAGTTATATATCTTTCTTATATATAGAGCTAAGTTAGAGTTATAATAAGGGAACTGTTTTATATAGTAAACAGTAAGCCTTTATATACTTAATATCTGCTTATAGTAATTAACTAGAGCAGAAGGAACTTTTTCTTTTTTAGCCCCTAGATATAAGGTACTAGCTAGGTATTTATAATAGATAAACCCAGTCTCTTTATTAATCTTAAGGTCTATATATTAATTAGGATAGTAATTAGGATCTCTATAGTACTAGTATATATTATTATAGTTATATACTATTAGAGTATTAATTTCTATTAGATCTATTTAATTAAATTCTCTATTATTAATTAACTCCCCCTATATCTTAATTAAGTTTATATAACTACTTTAAAAGTTCTACTTTATTAGGATTTAGATATATAGATAAACCTCTATTATTTTTAAAGAGAAAGAGATTAGGATCTTAATTCTCTTACTTATCTATTATATAGAGATAGCTAGATTATTTATCTAAGCTATTAGGTTATTTATAGAAACTTCTATAGTTTTCTTTTAACTAGTCTAAAGACCTATAGAAGTTCTTTCCTAAGCCTTTTTCTAATAGGAGAATAGTTCTAAGATCTATACTTACTTTAAGATTTTAATCTATTTAATTAGGGAGTCTTATCTATTAGACTCCTAAGAATATATATATTACTATAGGGAGCTATAAACTCTATAATATAATCTATTTAAGTTATAATCTGAATTCTCTATAATCTAATTTTATAGATCTATTAGGCTTTCCTTAATAATATTATAGTTAAAGGCT
This sequence comes from Clonostachys sp. G952, assembly GCA_027569935.1. Classification (NCBI taxonomy): domain Eukaryota; kingdom Fungi; phylum Ascomycota; class Sordariomycetes; order Hypocreales; family Bionectriaceae; genus Clonostachys; species Clonostachys sp. G952. The sequence goes on along the minus strand of JAPDLB010000090.1, from coordinate 96,396 downwards.
TAAAGAGTAACTATAAAGGAGAAAAAGGTATACTAGATATAAGGAGATTTATAATAGAATACTTATAAAACCTTAATAAAATACTTATTAATATTAAACTAGCTAGAGGTTTAACTTCCTATTAGAAGTTATAGTTTTATTAATAGATAGTAAGTATAATTAGCTATTATTATAAAATCTATAATAGAGCCCTTAATAAAAGTAAAATAATAAAGATCTTTAAATAGGAGGTCTATAGGAACTTTATAGAAGTAAAAGAATTCCTTAGTATTATTAGATATTATTACTAGTAGATAGATTACTTCTTAGAAATAGTAAAACTACTTACTTCTTTACTTAAGAAGAATAAATCTTAGTATTAGGGGGAGATCTAGTAGAAGTTAATAGATAAATTAAAAGATTAATTTATAAAAGCTCTAATTCTAATTATAATTAACTATACTAAAGAATATAGGGAAATTATCCTCTAAGCTAATACTAATCTAACTAGCTAGGGATATATACTTATATAAGTTATTAATAGATAGAGAAAGCTATTAAAATTTAAAAATAGCTTATAGACTAGAACAGAGTAGAATTATAACTAAACTAAGAGGGAGTATTATATAGTTCCTTATATATTTTAAAGACTTTAAAACTAACTCTATAGAATATAATTTACTCTTAAGACTAATACTTAAGCCCTAGTCTATTAGCTTAATAGAAAGATAGAAGATATATTAGGAGCTATAATTATATACTAGCTGAGCTATCTCTTTCTTTTTAACTTTGAAGTTTAATATATTAAAGATATAAATAATATAATTACTAATAAACTCTTATAAAAAGAGAGTTAGCTATCTAACTATATTAATAAGGCTTTTAAAGGTAATATTAAAGATAATATTAATAATATACTTAATATAATATTTATTAATATTAATAATATTCTGGAAACTAAGTATACTACTTTAAAGAATAAACTGCTTAACCTAACCCTATATAAACCTAAATAGAAGCTATTAGCTCTTTACTTATAGATACTTATTCAGCTTATTAGAATAGTAAATAAAGAAGATTACTCCCTATAAAAAAAAGTAAGACTATTCTTTTAGAAAGGAAATTACCTATAGTAATATATTATACTAATATAAGATAGGAAAGTTATAAGAACTAAGACTTAGAAATAGAAAATTATTAAAGCTATCTATATATATATAGACTATAAAGGAAGAGATACTACTTATAGATAGATTAAAGAGAGATATTAGTAGGAGAACCTTTATAACTCTATTACTATATACTTAAGAGCCTGTAAAAAGTACTAAATTTATAATTCCTAATACCCTTATAAACTAGTTATATCTATAGTACTAAAAGGATAAATAAAGAAGATCTATTTTAATTCCTAATATAGAGTACTATTAAATAGATATAAATATCTTATAGAGATATATTATAATCTGATAGATTAAATAGAGGTTTTCCCTTAAAGAATAAGAAAGCTAAGTTAGTTATAAAGCTTATCTAGATAATAATTAATTATTTTAGAATATTTATTTATATAATTATTAATAGAGGTAAAGAGTTTATTTAGTTTACTAAGATTATCTAGTAACTAGGCCCTAAAGTTATTACTATATTAGTATACTAGCCTTAAGCTAATAGAATTATAGAGAATAGATACTTCTTACTTATATTAATTCTAAAGAGGCTTATAGATAAAAACTTAAAATAGATCTTCTATTTTAAATATACTATTCTTACAGACTGAATTATAATCTGATAAAATATAAATATACTACTCTTCTAGTTAATATATAGATAGAAACCCCTACTCCCCCTTAAGATTATAATTCTAATCTAGTACTTAATTAACTAGAATATAATCTCTATAAAAGAGGATTTACTTAAAGTATATATATAGATTCTTAAGAGGAAAGTAGTAGTTATAAAAAAAGTATATTATATAGTTATAAAAACCTAAGCTAAAATCAGAGATAAAGTTAATAACTTAAATACCTTATAGCTCTATAAGGAGGAATTTAAAATTAATAATCTTATTTTAACTTATAATATAATCTAAATAAATAATATATCTTATAAAGCTAAGTTCTAAGTATAGTAGTATAGACTATACTATATTATAAGAATTCTCTCTATCTTATATAGTTACTATCTGAAAGAGCTTAATAGGGAGGAACTAAATAAATTCTACTAAGGATCTATACTAAAGAAGTTTATAAAGAGAGAGAATAGCTAATAGACTAGTATTAATAATAATTATCTACTTATATCTAGGAAAGTAGTTTATAATAAATAAAATAGTAATTTAGTAGAGACTATAAAAGCAGATTAATATTCTTCTAATAAAGAGGCTTTAAATTAACTACTATAAAGAAAGATTAAAATACCTAGAGAAGCTATTTAATAGATTAAACTAGTTACTAAGGAATTTCAGAAGGTAAATATTAATAAAGAGGGAATAATTATAGCTAATATAAGTAGGAGTACTATTAAGATACTAGATAATAGTATAATAATTATAGAAGGAAAATAAGTTCCTATAGGACTATAAATATATCTTAGAGTTTAACTTCTAAGGATAATAGTAGAAGAAAAGAAGAAATACTAGTTATTTATAAGTAAGGAAGAATAGATTACTTCTATCTAAGATTAAGCTATAAAAGCTAACTTAATAGTACTAAGTTAGTATTAGAGAGAGGGAGTAATAGATATAAGGTAATAAGTAAAAAATTACTACCTATTATAATAATAAGGATTTAAATTATACTAATCAGATTTTATTTAACTTAGAAATTAAAAACTCCTAGAGTATATAGAATATAGTAGTTAGATTATACTCCCTTAATAGAGATATAATAATAAGTAGAGGTAGAGGAAATAATAAGTTATTTAGAGATCAGACTAAGTAATTATTTAGGCTATAATATATATAATTATATAATAAGCTACCTATATATATACTATACTCTATAAGTAGATAATAGAGCTATTAAAAAGATAGGAAAATTCTAGGATCCTAAGACTATTTAGGAAATTCACCCTTAATATAAATAGGAATAGAATTACTATATAATTTATAGTAGAAGTTATATAAAGTAGGTATATAAATTATAAGTTATATACTAAGTAAAAGTAATATAGTAGAAGTATAATAGTCTAGAAATTATACTAGACTCTTATATACTTCTATATTATACTCTGAATTATAGTATCCCTTATAGAAAATAACTACTAGCTAAGAAAGCAGTAAGTAAATATAGAATTTATTTATAAAACCAGGTTTCTACTCCTTAAATCTCTCTTTTCTTTTTCTTCCCTCTATATTATATATACTTCTACCTTTCTATATATTAGTAAACTTACTACTATACTCTCTTTTCTACTCTGCTCTTTAAGATTTATAGCTGTTTTAAGCTTTCTACTCTTTACTACTATATATATCTCTCTACCTATAGTAGTTATATTATATCTTCTTTTCCCTTCTACTCTATAGATCTTCCTACTTATATAAGTATTTACTAGTTATATATTCTATATAAAGTTATATCTAAAAGTTACTATCTTCTTAGTAAATTCCTACTTCTCTCTTATACTCTTATACCCTCCTTCCTAAAGTCTATAAACTCTGATCTAATAGCCTAAGATCTCTTAAAGTAGTTATCTATAATCTCTATCTCCTCCCTCTAATATAATAATTAAATAACTTAATAGCTTAAGATCTTTATAGGTAGCTATCTCTCTTCTCCTTAATCTAACCCTCTATAACTAAATATAATATTACCCCCTACTAGCTTTATTATTAGCTCTAGCTCTAACTCTAAGTTAGATACTATAAATAAACTCTTCTTTAAAGAATAGTAGATATTCTAGATATATTCTTTCTATAAAGAACTAAGTATTCAGCCTATTAATTATAGCTCTACTAAACCCTATCCCCCTCCCTCTTTAGTTCTAGAATAACTAGAAGGATAAAAGGTTATTATTCTATATAAGAGAGTTCTAAGTAAGCTCTTATAGTTCTTTATACTATATAGTAAAGAGAGAAATTATTATAAAGCCTCTCTATAAGTTTATAAGAATACCTCTATTTATAATATATATATATTACTACTCTTAAGTTAGCTAGGCTAATTCTATCCCTTAGTAGGCTTAGGAGCTATAATAATTAAGGTATATAGTAAATAGTATACTTATTTACTATAGACTTACTTATCCTTAAAGAGTAGCTTATTAGTATATTATATAGCAGATAGGCTCTAGATTAGAAGATCTAGTCTCTTCTATATCCTCCTATAGATATCTAATAGAGTAGTTAGCTTAATAAAGATATAATAAGAATTAGTTAAAGTAATATATATAATACTCAGCTAGCTAGATTAGTATATACTAGTAGGACTAATATATAACTTAGGTAAATAGTAGCTAATTATTAATATATCTAATATCTTAAAATACTATATCTTATATAGATAATAAAGTTTAAATAGCTTGGTAAAAGTTTTAATAAGTATATTATAAGGATATTATAACCCTAATATAGCTATTTAGTATATCTAGTAGGAGCAGTAGGTATATAAAAAGACTATAGTTAGTCTATATCTATTATATAATTTTATTCTTAAAAACCTATATAATATTATAAATATCTATACTTAGTAAGCTAGGGGGGAGAAGTAGGGGCTGATATTTTATTAATTAAAATATAGTAAATACAGCTATATATATATATAAGTTAGCTAATCTAAGTACCTAATCTATATAGTTTAATACTTATATTTATAGTACCTCCCTTCTTTATCTAAGTCTTAGAGCTAACTATAGTAAAGTAGGTATATTACAGAGCTCTTATAAGTATAGGAAGGCTATACTACCTGCTATAAATTATAGAAGGGAAAATAAAGCCTTAAGTTATATTAAAATACTAGCTAGCTAGTAATCAGTCTACTAAGATAAGAGAAGCTAATTATTTAATTATTAATACCTACTATTTTTATCTCTATTACTTTAGTATTAGTATTATCTTACTAATCTACTATAGATCTACTAAATTAGTTTATTTTTAGTAAAAGTCTGGGATTATATACTTAGAGAAGCTCTAAGGTATATATTCTATTCAGTTCTAACTCCTATATTCAGAATTAGTATAGAATATCTATAACAGCTTATTATAATATATTCTCCCTTTAATCCCAGTAGAGTTACTATAGCCCTTTAGTATAGAGATATAATAGCTACTAGTAAATATAAGGAAGCCCTTTAGTATATTTATATTAGTAATATTTAATTAACTAATAGTATATATATACTTTAGATTATAGAGCTAAATATTAAACTAATTAGCCTATATAAAAAACTAGTATAAGTTACTAATCCCTAGTATAATATATATATTTATAATAATATTAGTTTTTACTTATTTTCTAGAACTAAAAAAGCAGTCTAGTATTATTATCTAGTTTTATATAAATAATTTAGTTCTTAGTAAGGGATAGAACCTATATATCTTATTAGTATAAATATACCCTATAATAGAGAGTAACTAAGATCAGATAGAGATCTCTTTAAGATATATCCCTATAAAATCTTATAAACTCTATCTAATCTAATAGATATAGATAATACTATAAGAAGATATATCTTACTACTTAGTAATTAGAATAATAATAAAGAAAAAGTATAAGAAGAAATATTACTCCTATAGATATAGTACTATATAGCTAATAATAGTAGTAGTTCTCTACTCTTATCCCTTCTTCTATCTATTTAGAATATAGAGAATAGAGAAATAGTAGTTATAAATAAAGCTAATAAAGTATTCTTCTATATATATAATATTAGTAATAAACTAATAGTAGTAAATACTACTATTAAACTTATTTTTTCTCTTATTAAAGTTTACTACTAGGAGGGAAAACCTAAGTCTAGGGATAAACTTAGTATTAATTTTATTAGGTTTAATTTACTATATATATTTTAATATATAGACTAGATCTTACTTTATCTTCTCTAATACTCTATATAGATAGCTTAAGATCTTAAACTAATTAAGCTATCTATTATAATAAACCTTATATAGAAGGTTATAAAGATTCTTAATATTTATCTATTAGATAAGTCTAAACTCCTTAGAATTCTCTAGATAGATATAAATATAGTAAGTCTTATTATAGTTATCTTTAAGAAGTTTAAATAAAGGTTTATTAGGATATAGTTTATATAGATTATCTAAGAAAGCAGTCTAGTACTTATAGGCCTTTATAGTAGGTAGCTATACTTTTATCCAGTTAGTTAGATTTTAGTCTATAGTAGTTTTTTCCTTAGGAGTATAAAAGAGCTACTCTAGTCTAATATATATAGTACTATAGATAAAGTTAATCTTTAGATAATCCTTATCTCCCTAGATATAGATTTTCTATAAGTACTCTCCTCTAGATAAGCTAAAAAGAGTATAGTTCTTAAGCCTTTTATAGGGTATATATAGTATAGTAGAATTAAATACCTCCTAATATTTTAGTTATTAATAGTTAGGTTTATTAATAATTATAATAATAAGCCTTATATTACTAGATATAATTATTAAAGTTAAAAGATAAAGTATAAAGTATAGATTTCTAAGGTTAGTTCCTTAGATAGATAGTAGAATAATTAGTAAACTATTAGCTTAGTAGGAAGTATTTTAATACTAGGTAGATAATAAGAAAGATTAATTAAACTATATCTAAGGATATATTTAATTAATTAGAATAATTATTAGTTACTAATATATAAAGAAAGTAAGAAGGAGAGTAAAGAGATAAGAAAGAATAAGTATATATTATAGAGATTATAAGATTAGTATAGAACTACTATAGAGCTATATAGAGCTATATAGAGCTATATAGAGCTATATAGAGCTCTATATTAATATAATCTATTTATCTTAATTAGGTAGATATATAGATATATAGGGATAATAGCTAGAATTAAGAATTTTATTATTATACTTAGTTTACTAAACTAGCTAAAGCCTAGTATAATCTCTATAATATATTCAGACTAGATCTAGCTATTAATAGACCTAGTTATACTATACTAGCTAGTAAGTAGAAAGCTCTAGTAGAATATATTATAGTTTTAGATATTAGTATAATTTATATTATATAACCAGATATTAGTACTAGTAAGCTACTAGCTATAGATATTAATAAGCAGGGGCTAGATACTATAATAGAGAGTTTTTATATTAAGATTCTCTAGATTATTATCCAGCTAGGTCTATATAATCTGCTAAAGATTATCTAGATAGTAAAGTTTACTAGTAAGACTAGTAGCCTTAATAATATAGTACTCTATACTAGTAGGTAATACTAATAGGATATATAGCTCAGTTATAATAGCTTACTAAAGGTTATTATAATTACTAATACTTAATCCCCTAATATAATTAAACTATATTTCAAATAACTATAGTATATATTATATAGATTAGTTATACTAGTTTAAGTATAGTAAGGATAGATTTATTATACTAAGTACTTATAGTTACTATAAAGGGATAGAGATATTAGTAAAAGGTAGCTAGTTACTAAGAGTATAGATCTAACTATATTTTACTTTAATAAGAAGTAATAGAGTAGGCTTAGTATAAGAGGTACTAGTTAGTATAAATTATAGTATAGGCTTATAGTATTATCTAGTATAGTAAGCTAAGAGAGAAACTTATAGAATAGAAGCTTTATAATAAGATAAGTATATTAATAAGCTACTAACTAGAGGTATAGAGAAGTTTAGCCTGATTTATTACTAATAAGGAAGGTTTCTACAGGCTAGATATACCTTATAGGTATAAAGCAGAGGAAACTCCTAGCTATTATATTTCTTTAATAGGGTTTCTCTATTTTATTATTTATAAGGGCTAGAGGTATAGTTTATATTAAGAAGGATATAGATTAGTAAGATAAATTATATAGAAAGCTTATTATCTAGATTCAGATAGTATAAGTTATTAAGGTAAAAGTAGAAGGGAAGTTATATAAACTATAAAATATATCTTATAGATAGTAGAGTACTTAAGGACTAGAGGTAATATATATATATCCAGTAAGTAAATAATAATATAACTAAACTATATAGCTAATTCAGATATAAGTAAAAACTATAGTATATAAGCAGGTACTAAAGAAACTTTATATTTAGTTTATTAGATTAATTAGTAGCTAGATCTTAGGTATAATAGGGAACTATCTTACTAGCTCTATACTTATATATACCTCCTCCTTAGCTGCTTAACTATATCTGTAATAGTTTCCCTTTATATTCCCTTACTTTTATATCCCCTCAGGCTCTTTTATAAATATAGTAGATATTCTCTTACTTTTATATTCCCTTAGGCTTCTTTATAAATATAATAAGTATATCCCCGGGTATATAGTATTATATATATATACAGGAGTATATTTTACTTATAATTTTTTATTCTTTAGCTATATATATTACCCTAAATATATTTCTTAGTTACTATTTTATTATAATAGTTCTTATACTCTAAGTATCTAAGATTAATATATCTAATCTTCCTAGAGATTATTACCTCCTTCAGAAGTAATATAACTAAGGATACTTTTAATTATTAATTCTAATAGCTATATACTAAGGAGGTTATTATTTACTATAGAAGGGATATAGGATTTAATATAAAATATCTTAGTATTAAGAACTTATCTAAGATATAAACTACTATTAAAAAGAGTAGTATATAATAACTAAATACTACTAAGAATAGCTATAGAGTTCTTATTAATAATATTAAGTTAGAACTAGCTTTTAACTCTTAGATATCTTTTAATACCTTAGCTAGTTAATTCCTAATAGTATTTAGTTTTAATTTAGAACTATTAGAAAGGATATAGATTATCTTTATAAGATTAAAGCTACTAGAGGAGATATTACTAACTACCTTCTTTCTACTAGTTCTAATAGAAGTATTACTAGTACTCTTACTAAATATATATCCTCTAAGATTACTCCCTTAAAGAGTTCTTATCCCTAAGCCTCTACTAAATAGGGCTAGGGTTATATTAAGAAAGAGGATTTAACTCTTAAGGAGGAGTTTAAAAACTTCTCTAAATTAGTTTAGAAAACCTTAAGGAAGTAATAGAAAACTATTAATAGGAAGTCTACTATTCTATTATAATAAGCTATATTTTATACTACTACTACTATTATAGCTAATATAGAGTTATTCTTATAATTAATTATTATACTCTATCTTCTTAATTAGGCTTATAAAAGCCTACTATATATTTCTCTCCCTATAAATATTAGCTAGGCTCTCTTTATACCTTTAGATAAGCTACTTTAATCTCTTCCTATAGGTACTACTCTCTCTTAGCTAGTAAATCTATATATATATATATATATACCTATTATTACTATATAAATATATTTATATAAAGCTTCCCCTCCCTCCTTCCTAGCTTATATTATTCTTATCTCTATTTTTCTTATTAGTTTCTTTTCTCTATATCTAGTATAAAATTACTCTAAACTCTTTTATTTCTTTCTAACTAAGGGCTATTACCTCCTTATTAATTACTAAAGATTCTCTATATATATAAATACTATTTATCTACCCTATAGCCTTTATAGCTTATTTTATCTAATTATTTACTTAATCTCTACTATCTATATACTATTACTATACTTATAATCTGGAGTATTCTTCTCTACTACTAGTTACTTATTTCCTCTTCTAGCTACTCTTAGCTTTCTACTTTTTACCTAGGATAATAGGACTAGCTTCTAAATATATATATAGTATTACTAATCTATCTAGAGGGTATTACTAATCTTACTAGGTCTCTATCCAGTTTTATATAGTTCTCCCTTATTCTTATTACCCTGCTTATCTTAAGATTAATATATCTTTACTTAGGTAGTAAGAATAATAGTAAGATAACTCCTATACCAGCTATCTCTCCCTTCTAAGTAGGATCTTATAGATATTATTAGATAAAGGCTTAGTAGTAGGGTTTAGAAACAGCCTCTAGTTATACAGGCTTTCCTTCAGACTAGTATTACTATAGATAAGGGAGGCTAGGAGCTAGACTTATAGTAAAGGGAAGTAGAGTAATTACTCTATTCTTATAATTAACTAAGTATAGTACTATAGATAAGGTATTACTAGAGGTAAAGATCTAGTAGGTTTAAAATTAAATAATTATATAATAGAAGAGTTAGGGAGATCTATATAGTTTATTATAAACTAAAGAGACTTAATTATTAGACTATATAATCTACTTTAGGATTAGAAGATAGATCTAGCTAGATCTTCCTAATAGGTAGTTTCTAGTTACTAGCTCTATAAGTCTATATAAAAAGCAGGCTAGAGAAACTAATAGTATAGTATAACCTACCTAGAGCAGTATATATATAGAGGGTTACTAATAGTTTATAGGGAAATATACTTATAAAGTATAGATATTTATATTACTAAGGTAAGTATAATCTATAATAATAATATATATACTCCTCTTAATCCTAATATTATTTTCCTTCCTTACCTACTTTAACTTCTATATAAAATAGATATTATTTATAATACTTCTCCTAATAATCTTATTTATATAAAAATAGAAGTAGATTTAGAGAATTCTCTATAGTTAAACTAAACTATATAAGAAAAGATATAATAAGCTTAAGAGTAATAGTAGACTTCTAACTCTATAGCTAATAGTTACTAGAAGTTATTCTAATAGCTAAACTTAATATAGTTCTTAAAAAAAAGAACTATATCTATATAACTACTAAGCTGGATTTAATTAATTATCTTATTATACTTCCTAACTATAGGAATAGGAAATATACTAGTTAGAGTAAGCTAGCTACTGCTTAAGAGAGTAGTAGTCCAGTTATTATTACTACTAATAAGCAGAGTTTAGTAATAGCTAATAATAATAAAACCCCTATTCCCTATATCTAAACTATAGATAATAATATTAGTAACTATTATATAGGCTCAGATACTAATAGATTATTATTTAAATATAATATACTTATAGAGCCTAGTAGTCTGAATAGTATTATAATACCTTTAGATAGGCCTAAGGAGTACTAGATTAATACTACTAATAAGATATAGAATAAGCTAGCTAGGCTTAGATACTATATAGCTAACTACTTTTACTATAATAGCTAATAGTATAAGAAAGGAGATATAATAGCTGAACTTAGCTATATATAGTATAATTTTATACCTAATATAAGTAGTTATATTAGAGTAATATACTTTAATTATAATCTAACTAGATTTAAACTTAGTAATAATAATAAGATAGAGATTAATAAACTATATAATAAATATAATACTATAATTATATATTTTAAATAAGTTACTATAGAATTTATAAGAAGGAGAATAAGATATATAAGTAATTTAATCTTTATTATCTAAATAAAAACTATTATTTAATTAGCTATAGAGATAGAAATTATCTATTTCTACTATATTCTATATAATATAACTAAGGATAATATTAATAAATATATTCCTTCTAAAGTTAATATTTTAATCTATAGATTTATAAACCTCTAGAAATTCAGTAGTTAGATTACTTTAATACTAGCCCTCTTAAGCTATACTAACTTAATAGTATATAGTTAAATAAAGTCTAGAAGCTACTATTTTACTCCTACTATCTTATTAAGCTATAGTATAGATAAGGAAAAAGAGCTTAGCTCTACTATTATAATAGAAGAATAGATAAAGTAAGATAAGAATCTAGTTAAACTCTATTAGATAGTTAAATATTACTATACTATAGTTAATAAGGTTAAGAATAAAGTAAATAGTATAAGTAAAATAGTTAATAGTATAAAAGCCTAGTTAGATAAGGATATAAGTATAGTAATTATTAAGATAGCTATATAAGAAAGAGCTAGATATACCTTATACTAGATAATATAGAAGGAAGTTCTAGAGCTTAAGATAAAGATTATAGAGATAGAGAGATTATAGAAGGAAGTTCTAGAGCTTAAAGTAAAGATTATAGAGATATTAAAATTACTAAATATAGTATCTCTATTCAGCTCAGCCTATAAAAATCTATTATTTATAAATTAAATACCTTTAATAGAAATAGCTACTAATAAGGCAGCTATAGTAGTAGTAATAGTAAAAGTAGTTAATTAAATAAAGACTACTATACTAAGCTTAAATAGAATAATATTATAAGCTAAGTATAGTATTACTAAAGTTAGTAGTACTAAGTAAAGGTCTAGAAAGTAATAGAATACTAATTACTATATCTATATAGTAGGGGAGGAGACTATAGATAATAAATTAGTATATAGTTTAGATATAAAGAGATAAAAATAAACTAGTAAGAGATTAGATAGAGTTAATATAATATTAGTTAGAGATAAAAAGAAAAAAAGTAGTATTATATAGGTTAGTATAACTTAATCTTTATTTAATATAAAACTTACTAGAGATTAAAGAACCTTTCTATTTAATATTATATATAACCCTAGTTCAGTATAATTATATAGGTTTTATCTAGCTAGATAGATTAGAACCCTACTCTAGATATTCTATTAAGTAAAAGATAATAAGATATATAAATATACTACTATTATTTATTAGTTACTATACTTAAATAATTTATTCCTTAATTCTATTATATTAAATATATATTTATTTACTATATAAGATAAATTTATATTTATAGATCTATACTTAATCTTTACTAATCTTAAACTATAAGCTTTAGAGATACTCTTTATCTACTTATAACTAGATTTCTCTTATATAGAGTAAGAGTATTATATATTCTAGCTCTTATCTAGAAGTATAAATATTAATATAGTAATAATATACTTCCCCTCTTCTACTATATACTAAATACCCTTTAGTAGTCTGCTCTATCTACTTACTCTCTTTACTATATCTAAAAGAATTAAATACAGGCTCTTAGTATTCTAACTATAATACTAGTATAATTAGGTATATACTAGCCCAGCTATAACTGGGCTTAGATATAGAACTAAATAGTAATATTTAGACTAGAACTTAGCTCTTTTATATAATTAGTAGATATTTATTATAATTTTACTAGGGTATTATATATTTTATAAAGGTTTAAGTAGGAGGGGAAATCTATAATACTTTAAGCTATTAATTATAATCCTATAGTCTTAAGAGAGTTAAGCTAAGATATAGAGGGAGGAAGTAGATAATATAACTCCTATAAGAGAACTTATATTATCTAAGAATAGGTATAAAGTATAGCTACTAGATATAGTAATAATATTATACTATTAAGTATATAAGTAAAGCCTGTATTAAGTAGTTTAGCTATTTTAAAACCAGTATTATATATAACTACTATATATAGTATTATACTATTAAGAATAAGCCTCTATAATAGTTAGATAACTTATACTAGACAGAGGTCTAGGGTAAGTTAGAGTTAAACTAATTAGATATTATTCTAAGTAGTATAATCAGATTATTATAGGCTATATAATATAAGTTATAGTTAATATATAAGTATTATAAAACTAGTAATAATAGATATATAGATAATTATATTAATAACTATCTAAAAGAGTATCTTTTATCTAGTAAAATAAATATATATATATACTAGTTATAGAGTATAAGGAGTATACTACTCCTAGTAATCCAGCTTTATTCTGTAATAGAAGTATACTACTCCTATTACTTCTATCCTTCAGACTATAGAGTATATATAACTATATAACCTATTATAGAAGCCTTTATTTATAATATAATACCCCCTCTCTATTAGTTTTATCCTTAAGATCCTATATAATTCTTAGTAAGTTCTCCTCTTTCTATATAAGATAGCTATATTATAATATTTATTATATCTAACTATATCTGAAAATTAGTATACCCTAAGACTTATAAATAAGTTCTTCTTACTTTTACTATTTAAATATTTAGTTTTCTAGCTAATATACTATATACTCTGTATTTTAAAGTAAAAAAAGAGTATTTTATTCTTTCGAATAGAAAGTTATCCTAATATAATAAGTATATATAAAATAGTTATTATTATAACAGAGTACTAGTTATATCTAACTATATATATTCCCCTATATATCCTATTTATATTCTTCTAATTCTTATTTTAGTAGAAAAATTAATAATATAGTAGAAAAAACTAACTAAAGAAGAATCTAATATAGATAAGAAAATCCTTCTTTTATATTAATAAATAACTTAGCTTTAGAGTAATCTATCTACTACCTTAGAATATATCCAGTATATTTATAAGGTATATAGGTATATTAAGAGTAAGATATAGTAGGAGATTTAGTATAGCCTTTAAAAGCTTAATAAGGAAGAGCAGCTATTTTCTGATTAAGCTCTTAATTTCCTTAAGGCTTCTAAGTAATATACCCTGGAGGAAATTTAATTTTTAGAAATTACTTCTAAAATAGATTTAAATTTATTAGGTTTTAAAAAGAATTTTTCTAATTTAGCTCCTCTCTTTCTATCTAGTAGAACTAGTAAATTAATTATTAATACTTCCTTAGGTACTTAATAGGTTCCTATATATTATTATTATCTATATACCCTTTCTATTTAATTAGGTAGAATATTTATCTATTTCTAACTTCTCTCTATAGAATTTTCTCTAGTTTATATTCTTCTTTATAGATCTTAATTAGATAATCCTAATCTAGAGTATTTTCTAGTACTTTTTTAAGTAATAAAATATAAAAAACTAAGTAGATATATATTATATTTAATAATAAGAGTTTATAGTTAGTATCTGATTTTTTCTTAATAATCTTAAATAGTCTAAGTTTTTTATAATCTAATTTATTACTTAGTTTTATTATTATAATATTTTTATAAAGTAGATAGACCTTATCTCCCTTCTTTAAGATTAGTCTCTTTAATCTTATTTTATTATAGTATTTTTTTATTTTTTTCTAGAGAAATTCCAGTTCTATCTTTATTTTAATATATAATAAATATAGTATTTCTTTTATAAGTATAGCAGCTAGTATATCTAATCTATTAAATTCTAATTAATTTTAGAATTCAGATTTATAACTATAGTTTATATATATTAGTAATAGTTAGATTAATTCTTATACTAAACTATTATATATAATCTGTACTATTAGTAATAGTTATATCTAATTATCCTACTTATAGTTAATATATACTTATAGGTATTATTCCAGAGTTTAGTTTAAATATTCTATTTAACTATTACTTTATAGATAGTAAGCTATTAAAAGCTTATATTTTATATCTATTTATACTATAAGTAATTACTAGAACTTAGAGGTAAATATTACTCCTCTATCTAATATTATCTTATTAGATAATCTGTAGTAACTAATTATATATTATAGAAACTAGTATATAAGGTTTTCTATAGAGCTTACTTTCTTATATAGAATAAAGTATTTATACTTTATAAATCTATTAATAATTATTAGAATACTATTATATTTTACTTTAGTTATTAGTTCCTTAGATTTTAGTAGTTTAATAATATAATTAAAGGATACTAATTACTAGGGTTATTCTAGTACTAGGACTAATTTAAGCTCTCTATATAGTTTATATTATATAGATTTAATTTATATATATATATTATATTCTAAAACTATAGTCTATACTTCTTTTTATAGATCTAGATAATTATAATATTATCTGATTCTATTAAATATTTTCTTAACTTCTTAATATCCTGAGAGTAGATACTTATAGATTTCCTTAATAAATACTATTCTTACTTCTTATTATAGTTTTTCTAAGCTAGAAATAGTATCTATCTATATCTTAGTATATACTATTTCTTTAAATATAGCTTTTAAAATCTTTTATACTAAGTATTCTTTATTATTTATAGTAAGTAACTATCTATTTATCTTAGATATAGTTTATTTATATTCTGATTTATAGCTAAAGGTATTAGCCCTTCTATTCTCTAATCCTTTTTAATATATTATTTTATAATTAAATTAGGATAAATATTTAGTATAATAGATTTATCTCCTATTAAGTTACTAGATTATAGTAAAATATTAAATATTCTTATAATCTGTATATATCTTAACTTTATATATTATTCCTAAGTAGTAGTACTTAAATTCTTTAAATATATATATAATAGCTATAAATTCTTTATTATAGATAGAGTAGTTAAGTTCTATACTATATAGTTTCTTTAAAAAGAATACTATAGGATATAGTACTCCCTTATTATCCCTTTAGCTAATTTATATACTAATTATAAAATCTAAAGTATTAGTTTTAAGTTCTATTTCTTTTATAGAATTAAATATCTATAGTATAGGTTCTGAAAGTATTTAGTTCTTAATTTTATTAAATACTTTCTACTATTTATCTTCCTATTAGAATTCTATTCTCTTTTTTATAGTATTATATAGGGGTATAATAATTCTTCTATAATTCTTAATAAATTATTAGTAGTAATTAGTAAAACTAAGGAAAGCTTATACTTTCTTAATAGTTTTTAGTTTTTTCTAGTTCTTAACTATAGTAATTTTACTTTATTCTATTTATATTTTATTTAGTTAAATAGTATATCCTAAGAAGTTAATTTCTTATATATAGAAATAGCTTTTCTCTAGTTCTACTAGGAGTTTTATATTCTCTAGTTTCTTTAAGACCTTATATATATATTCCTTATATATTTCTAGATTATCTAAGAAAATTAAAATATTATTAAGATAAATAACTATAAAGATATTAAGATACTCCCGGAGTACTTAATTAATTATTTATTAGAATATTATAGATATATTTATTAGTTTAAAGAGTATTATAAAGTACTTATAGAGACTGAACTTTATTCTGAATACTATTTTCTATTTATCTTCTTCTTTAATTTATATTAAATTATAAGCTCCTTTTAAATCTAGTATAGTAAACTACTATTTCCCCTATAGCTAGTCTCTAAGTTTTATAATTAATAGTAAGAGTATTCTATTTTTATATATAATCTTATTTAGCTATTAGTAATTAATAACTAGATAGAGTTTATTATTCTTTTTTAGTATAAATATTATAGGGTATTCTATAGATAAAGTTAATAGTTATATATAGTCTTTTACTAATATATTATTAATATATTTACAGAGTATTTATAACTAAGGTTCTATAAGATTATAGAGTTTATAAAAAGCTAGTTCTTCTTTATTAATAATAGAGATTTTATAATCCTACTAGCTATATTCTAATAAACTAATTTTAAGAGTTTCCTTAAATAGTTTATTATAAACTTAGTATTCTTCTGGAATATTTTTTAACTATTCTTCTTCTTCTAAATATTTTATCTAGATATACTTATACTAGGTATTTTTTTCCTTATTCTATTATATCTTTTATTAGTTATTTATTCAGCTCTATTCCTAGATTCTAATATTAAATAGTTCTAGGGGTAGTTTCTCTACTTCTTTTTACTATTAGTTATATTTAACTTTATATTCTTATTATTATTCCTTTATTAGCTATTTCTAATTAATTAGTACTAAGTCTATATCTAAGAGTAGTTCTTATTTCTATATCTAACCTAAGATTTATATTATTTATCTTAGTTCTTATTATAATAAGTTCCTTATAGTTCTAGATTATAGTACTATTAAAGCTATAACTACTATATCTACTTATTATTATAAGTTATTATTATTTTTTATAATAGTACTTTCAGATATTAAAAAATAAATATATTTTTCTAGTATCTAATAAAATTTTAATTTCTATTAATTCTGATTTAGATACTTAGGAGGGTATTACTACTTTATATAGCTAGTATATTAATTAATTAATAAGTTTATATCTTATAGCTATAGTAATCCTAATATAATATTATAGCTTTCTAGTAGTATTAAGTTATATATAATATTAAATTTCTTTCTTTAGATTTTAATTATAAGATAATTAGTCTCTAAGTTAATAATTCTATTATTATATTTAAACTTTAAGCTTTCTATATTAGCTACTATATAGGTTTCTTTCTTCTTTCTCTATAGTAAGCAGAGTTAGTTAATTACTACTAGTAAGATATAATTTTCCTATACTCTATAGTTAATAAATACTATAAGCTAGTTTCCCTTAATCTCTATTTCTATAAGGATATATATAGAGCTTCTAGTTTCTATTACTCCTAGGGTCCTCTAACTTATTATTAATATTATATTATACTATAGCCCTATTATAGATAGTTTAGATTATTTTTTATCTAGTTAACTTATTCCTTAAGTATATTATACTTATTATTATATTTTAGTACTTATTTTAGAAGTTCTTCTAGTATCTTAGATATATCTATATATCCTGGAATATAGTATTAGAACCTTCTTAGCTATTTACTATATTTATTCTATTCCTTAGGAGATATAGTTTTTTTATAAGAGTAGCTTATAGCTTATTCTTATTTATCTATAGAGGTAATTACTAGTTCTTTATTAGATTCCTTATTTTCTATTAATAATACTATTATAGCTTATTCTTAATACTAGTATTCTGTTTTTTCCTAAGTTTAGTATTATTTAAGTATTTATTTAGTAAGGTTCTTATTATTATCTCTATTCCTTACTAGATTAAGTACTAGTTATTTAGTATATAGATAGTTAGAGTACTATTAATTATAATATTATTTAATATACTCTCTATAGTTATAAATAGCTTAATCTTCTTAGGTTTTTTATTTATATTATAGTTTAATCTTTTTATCCTTATAGACCTTATATTACTATTTATTATATATATTAGCTAATATAGTATTAGCTTTATAATCCTTAGGATATTTCTCTAGATCCTATTTAAAAATAGAATACTAGTTAATATTAGGTAGCTTATTTATAAAGTATAATATTTCTTTACTAGTATATCTAGATAATATATTTTTATATAGCTATAGAAAGGTATTATTCCTAACCTTCTATTACTAATAAATAGTATAAAAAATATTATAGTATATTAACTATAATTCTTTATAATACTTAGTTCTTAAGGTATTTTTCTAACTTTTAAATAGCTTATATAAACTATTCAGATATTAGATAGTATCTATAGTTCTTTACCTATAGATTATAAGTATTTCTACTATAGCTGGATTCTATTTCTTAATTTTCTATTAATAGTAGGTATAGACTTCCTTATATTCTCCTTATATTATATTTTTTATCTATATATATTATTTTTCTTCTTCTAGTATATATTTAATAAACTAATTATTATATCTAAATATTATTTTATATATTATAAATAGTCTATATTCAGAGTTTATTTATCCTTTCTTATACTTCTTTTTAAGGTTTTTAAATATTCTTTTAATTTATTTTTAGTTCTCTATTACTATTTTATTATCTTAATTCTTTAAGTCTTCTAATATCTTATAAAAGGGTAGTATATATATTTTAGAAAATTTAGAAATCTTAATATTATCTAGGGTTCTTTTCTAAGTAGTTTTTCTGATTATTCTAAGAGTTTTAGTCTTAGTTTTTCTAATTACTCCTAACTATTTCTTTCTCTCTTTAATAGGTTTCTAGTTCTTCTGCTTTTTAAGTTTTAGATATTAAGATAAGATATATCTGATTTTATTATAGTTATAGTATTTATATTTTTCTATAGCTCCTAGCTCTATAGAATCTATATATATTCTAGAAACTATAGTTTATTATTATTATAGTTTATTAGTATTAGTATAGTAGTTTATTTACTATTTATATATTTACTACTAGTATTATTAATTATTAATTCTTATAGCTATAGTTATATAGTTATAAATACTTACTAGCCTGTTTTCCTTATAGAGTTCTTTCTAGATTTCTTTTTTAAGTTAGTTAAAGTAGTAAGATATAATATATTTATAATTCTAATTAGTTCTAGCTAAAAGTTAAAGGTATTTAGTACTAAAAACTAATACTAATCTAGTTTAAATAAGTAAGTTAATCTTATACTTTACTTTATACTTCTTATCTTATATTCTAAAGGTTTAGTAAAAAACTTCTATAAAATAATTAAAGTTTATTATAATACTTATAGTTTATTAACTTCTATATCTACTAAAGTATTCCCTTATAATAGGTTTAAACTAGTTAAGAGTACTCCCCTTAAGTTATAAATAGATATATATAACTTATCTTTTATTAGTATTAAGAGTAATAGAGAAATAGTTAAAGTATACTTATAATTAAGTTATAAATCCCTAAAGTTTAGCTTATATTCTATTAAATATCTCTAGTACTAGTAGTTTAAGTAATATCCCTAGCTCTTACCTATTAGTTATAATCTAGGCCTGGGCTTATAGATTAGTATTCTGAGCAGTTTATTATTCTATTAGGTTAGTTATAGTTACTATCTCTTATTATATAATTATAAAGTACTTCTGAAGTTAGAGAATTTACTCCCTAAGGAGTTTAACTTTAGTATTATTATTACTACTACTATTACTATTATTATTATCCTTATTTATTATATTATTAGTATATAGAGCAGGTAGATTATTAGTAATAGCAGGGGTATAATATTATTAAGCTTATAAAACTATAGTAGTTATAATATCTTCTTTATTATTATATAATAATTAAGATAAGATAATTAGCTGAATAAGAGTTATTAATATATAATAGTTAGATAACTTATACTAAATAGAGATCTAGAATAAGTTAGGGTTAAACTAATTAGATATTATTCTGAGTAGTATAATCAGGTTATTATAGGCTATATAATATAAGTTATAGTTAATATATAAGTATTATAAAGCTAGTAATAATAGATATATAAATAATTATATTAATAACTATCTAAAAGAGTATTTCTTATCTAGTAAAATAAATATATATATATACTAGTTATAGAGTATAAAGAGTATACTACTTCTAGTAATTCAGCTTTATTCTGTAATAGGAGTATACTGCTTCTATTGCTTCTATTCTTCAGACTATAGAGTATATATAACTATATAGCCTGTTATAGAGGTCTTTATTTATAACAGTCTCTTTTAAGTTAGCTTATACTATTGGAAAATATATATTATACTTAACTACTATATATAGTCTTATACTATTATATATAAAGCCTATCTACCTATAAGAGCTCGGGCTATCTAAAGATCTATATTATATCTAACTACTATATATAGTTTTATACTATTACTTATAACTATTATTATCTCTATCCCCTTTTTATTTACTTATTAATAATTACTTTATAGTATTAAAAGCTATTCTTTATTCTTTATAAAGTACTTATTCTTTAGCTGTATTATAGAATCTAAGTACTAGTTTCCTCTTAAATAGAGTATTAGTATTATAATCTATCTTCCCCTTCTTATAAGTTATAACCTTAATATTAATACTAGTCTCCCTTAACTTATATTATTTCTATAGGGTAGTAAGATAGTATAGCTCTTCCTGCTAATACTTATAAGCTTTTCTTTTTTACCTTCTTACCCTAGGTATTAGTAAGATACCTATAAGCCTTATCTAGTATCTCCTTCTTATTCTCTTTGAGATTAATTATATTAGTAGGAGTATTATCTATAGTAATATTAGTACTATTACTATCCTTCTTACTATCCCCTAAATTATTACTCTTCTAGTCTATATCTTAGTTTATATTTTTAGTCTTTTTAAATAGCTAATTAACTTTCTTCTCTTAATAATTTATAAATTATTCCCTAAAGCTATTATATTTATTAAATATACTAATAGTATACTATATATAGGTATATATAGTTAGAGTAGTAATATTAGCTCCTAAGTTATTATCTATATTAACCTTAAACTTATTTATTATAATCTAAAATAGTACTATCTTAATATTTTCTATATCTAGCTCCTTAGAAGTATTAGTTTTTTTAGAAATCTTCTTATTAGAAGTTATATTAGTAAATTCAGAGAATAGATTAATAATAGTATCTACAGACTAATCTTACTTATTAAAAAAGTTAGAGCTTCCCTAGTTATTTAGTACTAAGAGTATAAGGGCTAGCTAGAGATAGAGGATATAGATAATAAACTACTTAAAGTTATTCTAATAAGTATATAAATTTTATCTCTAGATTAGGGCTAAACTCTCCTGGGTATAAATACCTTATATTATCTATACTAGGTATCTAAGTCTTACTCTCTTTAAAGCCTATAAGACTAAGCCTAGATAATTTATAGGCTTTAGCTTTATCTAGTAACTCCTAGTATTACCTAAGGTACTAGTTTATAGTTCAGCTAATAGTAGGGGTAATTATATACTACTAGATAGATATAATTATTATAAAGTATAGGAGCTTTTTATCTTCTATCTTACTCTATTTAATCTTTTTAATACTAGAGTTAAACTATTTACTCTATTATACTTTATACTATTTTAGAGTTTTATATACTAGTAGTAAGAAGATATATATCTACTAGCTGAAGTTATCTTTAGATATAGAGGCCTTATATATTTTATTCTTAATATTTATTTATACTTTTCTCTTAATAATAGATATTCTAATAGCTTAGGGGTTAATAGAAAGAGGTAGAAGGAATATTAGCTTATAGATAGGTTATATTTATATAGGAGGGAGTAAGCTATATAATTCAGATCTTATTAGTATATATATTACCCAGTCTAATAGGATATATATAGTAAAGAAGAGTATATAGACTATAGAGAAAGAACCTCCTGAACTAGTTCTATCTACTTAGTAGATATATAAATTAAGACTAATATCTCTATATTTCTCTTATATAATCTATCTTCTCTTATTTCCCCCCCCCCTATTTTATATTATCTATATATTACCTTATTATAATATATAGATAGTTTCTAATATAAGAGCTTTTCTTTTCTTACTCTATAAGGTATAACTCCTTATAGCTACTTTCTTCTATCTTCTAGAATATATATAGCAGACTGCTTTATATCTATAATAATAAGACTAACTGAATAGTTTCAACTAGTATAGCAGTCTATACTATTATTCTAACCTATAGAATCTACTAGTATCTATTACTATAAGTAATAGATCAGTTAAAATAAAGATCTACTAGCTTTTTTATAAGTATAGCTATAATAATCCTTATTAGGACTTCTAGATCTTATAGCAAGGGGAATTATAGTAATATATAGAGCTAAGATAGTTTTTAAAACTTTAGACTATATAATCTATAATAATATTATAATATAGAGTAGTAGTTTAACTCTGCTTTACCCCTATACCTACTCTGGAATACTTAATTCAATATACTTACTTAATAGATTACTCTATCTATATACCTACTATACTAATTAAAAACTTAAGCTAGCTTATTTTTATAACCTAAGCCTATATTAACTATACTCTATATTATATATACCCTTATTCCTCTATTTATTAGTATAGAATACTAGCTAGTAATACTATTATTAACTATATAATAACTAACTCTACTAGGCCTAAGCCTCCCTTATATACCTACTTATCTATATCTTAAATATATAATATAAAGTCAGATAACCTTCCTATAAATAGTTATATTTTACCTAATTAAATATATTTAATTTCTTATCCCTTCCTATACTTATTATTAGAAGATATATTTACTAAACCTTCTTACTCTTATTCAGAAGCTGAATACTTTATATATTATATAATTCTATACTATATATTATCTAATATACTCCAGGTTAGTTTTACTTTATATTCTTTCCTTATCTCAGCCTTATTATATAATATATATACCTATCCTTATAGCCTCCTTAAGTATTTATAAATAGGCTTACTAGTTCTATAATATCTATTTATTAGCTCTAGCTATAGTATCTACTATAATATATTACTAATCCTATTTATTATAGTAACTGGTTTTAGAAGCTTATATTACTCTCTATTATAGTATAATAATTCTCTATTATCTCTAGTATCTTATACTATATAATAAGTATATTAATTATACTAGATATCTCTAAAGACCAGAAGAAGTTTTCCCTCTTAGCTATAGAATACTATTATATAATAATATCCCTATATAAGGCCTCCAGGAGAAGCTATTATAGTTATATATTATCCTTACTCTATAAACTCTAGTATATAAGGCGCTAGTCTTATTTATATTCTATAAATACTATATAGTCTATCTCGATCTCTAGTTAGATAGCTAGATAATTAACCCAGAGTATATATAGAGCTTTCTTATTATATTAGAGGTAATAGGTTAGAGGTATAGAGGTCTATACTATCTTACTGGGTTTACTATTAATATTATTTTATATAATTTTATTAAGTACCTAGGTTATATAACTAATTATACTCTTCTGAATAGTAAAGTTCTTTTCCCTATAAGCCTATTTCTTTTTACTAGCTACTCTATTTTAAAGACCAGGCTAGGGTTCTAGTAATATACTATAAGTTATTAGCTCTCTACTCAGTATAGGAGTAGTATAATATATAGATATACTTATACTGAAAGATTATAATATAAAAGTTCTATAGGGAGAGAGAGTAAAAAGGGAGACAGAGAAGGATAGTACTTAGTATAGATAATATATATCTTATAGAATAAGTATAAAAGGAGTTTATATATATATTATTATTTATATATAGGGATAGATCTATATATATTATATATATACCTTATAGTAAGTAGATATAAAGTTAGTTAGTTTTCCTATACTATTTCCCCCTTCCCTCTAAATATATATACTTACTCCTCCTATAACTATAGTAATAATAACTAAACTACCTTAGGAGGGTAGTACTACTCTATACCTCTATAAGTTCTTCTATTATATTAACTAAAATACCCTTACTACTATTTTTATTACTACTAGTATAAATAGCTAAATATAGTATAGTCTTAAGGAATTAGTATATATATCTCTATAGCTAGATAACCTACTATACTAGAACTTTAAAATATTTACCTTTATTTATTATTACCCGGAAAGTATAGTTTCTTTATAATCCTTACTAATAGCTAGTATAGAGCTATAGTATAGATTATATATCTTTAGTAAGATACCTATAAAGAGTAAATAAAATTATCTGCTTATAATATTCTAATAGGTAAAGAAGGAGATTAAAAAAAAATTATCTACTAAGTATATATTAATTATAGAGATTAAGAAGATAAACAGATTAGAGGAGGAGAAGCTATACTAGAATAAGAAGCTATTTAGAAAAAAGAAAAAGCTATAAATTAAAAGAAATTATCAGGAGACTTTAAAGATAAAGAAAGCAGTCTAATAAGGTATAAAATATACTACTAGGTACTAAAGTAGTTTACTATTAGTTATACTAAAAGAAAGCTAGATAACTCTAATCTCTATACTTACTAATATAGCTCAGAAGATAATACTAGTACTAACTATATATTAGATAGTAAGTAAGCTCTTTAAAGACCTATTTCTTACTAATAAAGAACTAGATAGCTAGTATTTTAAATATCTAGCTATTAGCTAGATAAAGATAAAGATTATATAGATTACTTAGTAAGAAATAAAGCCCCCCCTAGTATTATAGGAGATTATAATTATATCTAGCTTAAGCCTAATAGCTAATAGTATATAATTTAGTTTAAAGGATTATAATCTGAAATATACTTCTAGCTCGTTATAGATAGAGATAGCCTACTTAGTACTATCTAAAGGTATAGTTTCTACCTCTAAAGACTTAGGTTTTTCTCTTCAGGTAAAAGGCTATACTAGGAGTAAGATACCTTAATAATACCTAGTTAAGAAGTAGATAGATATTATATCTCAGCTTTATACTAATATACCGGATAGAGTAATATAATATATAGATAAGAACTATCTAGGGGTAGAGCTTATATCTACTAATATAGATACTCTGTTTATATATACTATTTTCTACTTAGAAAAGTATAATATCCCTAGATAGATAGTTATTCTATAGATAATAGGATTATAAACTATACCTTCTTAGGGAAAGCAGTATATCTGGATAAATTAGTATTAGCTATATAGACTATCTTTAGCTTTTATTATATTACTTATTTTATTTCTAGAACTATATTTATACCTTAGTCTTTCTATAGCTTATTTAGATTATATAGTAGTTAGTTTAAACTCTACTTATAGAGTAGTATATTTATTATTTAAAATATAGAAGTAACTATAAAATAATAGAAGTCTACTTATAGAATAACTAATATAGTTATATAATAGTTTCTCCTTAGTATATTCTATTATTATAGACTACCTAAATAAATATTTTATCTATTCCCTCTTATTCCCTCTGCTTCTAGTTTTTAAATAATTAGCTATAGAGAGTAGTAATATACTATATAAGTTATCCCTATTATCTAAAAATAGAAAGCTACTAGGCTATTCTCTATATCTTTATATCTCTATCTACTTCTATATATAGATATCTATACTTCTTATTTATTTAACTTATATAATCTTCTATACTCTATACTACTACTTATAGGCTCTTAGGCTAATAGAAGAATCCCTCTTATCTAAAGGAGCTAATATACTTATAGTATATTAGGTATATAAATAGATATAGAGAGAAGATAATAATTTATATTTTTTTTAGGGGGGGGGAGCAGTTTTATTCTTACTATCTGGGAATTATATAGTAGCCTATTATCTACTACCTGCTTCTTATTTCTCCTTCCTCTATCCTCTCTACCTAGATAGTTATATTATATAGCCCTTTTACCTTATCTACCTCTAGAAAGAGTTTATTTAACCCCCCAGCCTTAACTAACTAATTTACTACTCCTCTTTTAAAATATTAATATATAGCTATTACTAGTATATAATTTCTCTATTATTATATTCCCTTAGTTTATATATATAAGTAACTTCTTTTTATAAGTAGTTAGAAGATAGTAGTTATAGCTTTCCTACTAATAAGAAATAAGCTTTCTATAAAACCCCTATATATATAATAGTAATAGATCTAAGTAGCTACCCTAATAAAAATAAGATCTCCCTATAAATAAATAAACCTGGAGGCTTATCTATTAGAAATAACTAATAGGATATATATATTAAATTACTACTAATAAAGTTATCTATTATCCTACTATATAAAAAAGCTACTATCTTTAATTAGATAAAGTCTATTCTTCTTAACTATTTAATTAAGGCTAGTAAGATATATTACCTCAGGCTTACTAGCTCTGGATTAATAATCTATAACCTTAATATAATTATAGTACTATATTAAGATATAATAATTACTATATAGAAGAATATAATAGAGTTCTAGCTTTAGAAGTAGTAGATATCTTATAATAGACTCTTTTATAATTAGTTTTACCCTATAAAAGAGCTCTATTATATCAGGCTTACTAATAGTATTATAAAATAGCTAGATATCCTCTAGGGCCTGGTAAGGGAATAACTAAAGGGTAAAGTCTATACCTTCTAATACTATAGGGAATTTAGAATTAAGAGTTTCCTTAGCTATTAGAAATAGTTCCTAATATAGCTCTATTAGCCTAAGGGTATAATATACTCTTAGAGTTAGGTTTAGCTTATAGAGTTTTAAGAGCAGCTCTTCTAACTACTTCCTAAGATAGTAAGTACTACTATATTATTACTAAATTTAATATCTACCTTAATAGTCTATTATATATACCTATTATAAATAGGATTTAAATTATAGAAACAGAGAGTAACTAAAGAAGAATTACTTAGCCTTTATAGCTCTATCTATTATATAGTAATATAAGAATAGAATAAGATAAATATATATAGAGATAATATATAACTCCTTTATAATTCTCCTATAATATATAACTTATCTATAATATATAGCTCTCCTTTAATATATAGCTCTCCCTTAATATATAACTCTTTTATAATATATAACTCTTCTATAAATCCTTCCTATACTCTTATATATTCCCTTCCTATTATATCTCTAATAAACTATAATCTAGAGTTCTATAGAGATAGATCTATATATTATAAGGCAGTCTCTAACTGCTCCTCTAAATATTATTCTAGAAACAGATATAGCTAGTATATCTATACTAACTACCTTATAATAAAACAGGCTATCTATATCTCTCCCTAAGTAGCTATATACTATATTATAATAGTATTCTTACTAGAATAATATAGTATATAATATTACCCTAGTAAGTATTCCTACCTTAACTACCTTATTAGATTAGAATAGATTCTATAATACCCCTAAGGTAAGAATAGATTATAATAGCTCTATATAGCTACTCTATATTAATTCTACCCTCTAATAGAGTTTATAGTTATAGTATAACCTACTAATATTCTCTTATATATTTACTAAATAAGATTATATATATAATTATAGAGTATCTTAAAGTTAAGAACCTAGTATTACTTATTACTATAATCTAATTCCCTATTAACTCCCTAGATCTAAGGGGCCTACTATATAATATAACCTACTAGGGCCTATTTAATTATTAGATATATATATATAAGTATAATAGAGTAAAGAGAGCAGATTAGTATATAATAGGGGACTAGAATAAAACTATAAATAACTATAAGGAAATAGATATTAATAGGCTAATAGATAATAATCAGATAGTAAGAAAGAGCCTCTTCTATTATATATTTATCTATATATTTACTAAACCTATAGAGTATTAAGAAGCTCTTCTGCAGATTATATAGAGAGCTAGGGATATTAGTATATATTATAATATAGCTCTTAAAATAGTAATCTAATCAGGCTATATAGTTATAATTAAGAAGCTCCTTCTGAACTTTCCTACTAGTAATTTAAATAACTAAGTAATACAGAGAGATAGATTACTACTTACTATAGCTATCTAGTATAGTAAGCTTAGTATATTATAAATACTACTAGATAGTAAGTACTTTACTATTCTTATTAAACCTTTAGAGGAGGTAGAGCAGATACTATTTAAAATAGTATATAAAAGAGGGGATTATAATATTATTAAATTACTATTAGTAACTAACTAGACTGAATTAACCCTAGGTAATACTAATAATTAGAACTAACTTATCTAGTAGGCTATTAGGAGTAATACTACTAATAATACTATAGGATATCTACTTAATATTATAAAAGCTATACTAAGTACTAATAAGTAGTTTATTAAATCCCTATATAGTATATTTACTACTACTCTAGAGATATAATATACTAATCTTATTTCCTAGTTAATTATAAATACCCAGTTTAAGCCTAATAATATATACCTTAAGTATATACTGCTATATAGCTGTATTAAGATAACTAGCTACTTTCTATATTCTAACTATATAAATCCTAATACTATATAAAAGAGTAGCAGGCAGATAGTACTTATATAAACTATAGATATTATAAGATCAAGCCCTAAACTAATAGTACTACTAGCTGAATATATTAATATTTAGAGAAGTCTGCTTATCTAGGATTATAATAGTATAATAGCTCTAGGCCTAGCTATATATATAGTACTACTAGATACTATTAAAATACTACTAGATATTATAGATATTAATAAGCTATTTAAGCCCTATAGTAGGACTAGGGAATCCCTAATAGAAGAAATAGTATATACTAATTATAAGGATATAATAGTTAGGTAACTTATACTAAACAGGGGTCTAGGGTAAATCAGGGTTAAACTAATTAGAGTATTATTCTGAGTAATATAATTAGGTTATTATAGGCTATATAATATAAGTTACTATTAATATATAAGTATTATAGAGCTAGTAATAATAGATATATAGATAATTATATTAATAACTATCTAAAAGAGTATCTCTTATCTAGTAAAATAAATATATATATATACTAGTTATAGAGTATAAAGAGTATATTACTCCTGGTAATCTAGTTTTATTCTGTAATAGGAGTATACTGCTCCTATTACTTCTATTCTTTAAACTATAGGGTATATATAACTATATAGTCTATTATAGAGGTCTTTATTTATAATATAATACCTTCTCTCTATTAGTCTTATCCTTAAGATCCTGTATAATTCTTAGTAAGTTCTCCTCTTTCTATATAAGATAGCTATATTATAATATTTATTATATCTAACTATATCTGAAAACCAGTATATCCTAAGACTTATAAATAAGTTCTTCTTACTTCTACTATTTAAATATTTAGTTTTCCAGCTAATATATTATATACTCTATATTTTAAGATAAAAAAAAAGTATTTTATTCTTCTAAATAGAAAGTTATCCTAATATAATAAGTATATATAAAATAGTTATTATTATAATAGAGTACTAGTTATATCTAACTATATATATTCCCCTATATATCCTATTTATATTCTTCTAATTCTTATTCTAGTAGAAAAATTAATAATATAGTAGAAAAAACTAGCTGAAGAAGAATCTGATATAGATAAGAAAATCCTTCTTTTATATTAATAAATAACTCAGCTCTAGAGTAATCTATCTGCTATTTTAGAATATATTTAGTATATTTATAAGATATATAGATATATTAAAAGTAAGATATAGTAGGAGATTTAGTATAGCTTTTAAGAGCTTAATAAGGAAGAGTAGCTATTTCCTAATTAGGCTCTTAACTTTCTTAAGGCTTCTAAGTAATATACTCTAGAGAAAGTTTAATTTTTAGGAGTTATTTCTAAAACAGATTTAAATTTATTAGGTTTTAAGGAGGATTTTTCTAATTTAGCTCCTCTCTTTCTATCTAGTAGAACTAGTAAATTAATTATTAGTATTTCCTTAGGTACTTAATAGGTTTCTATATATTATTATTATCTATATACTCTTTCTATTTAACTAGATAGAATATTTATCTATTCCTAATTTCTCTCTATAGAATTTTCTCTAGTTTATATTCTTCTTTATAGATCTTAATTAGATAATTCTAATCTATAGTATTTTCTAATACTTTTTTAAGTAATAAGATATAAAAAACTAAGTAGATATATATTATATCCAGTAGTAAGAGTTTATAGTTAGTATCTGATTTTTTCTTAATAATCTTAAATAGTCTAAGTTTTTTATAATCTAATTTATTACTTAGCTTTATTATTATAATATTTTTATAGAGTAAGTAGATCTTATTCCCTTTCTTTAAGATTAGTTTTTTTAATCTTATTTTATTATAGTATTTTTTTATTCTCTTTTAGAGAAATTCCAGTTCTATCTTTATTTCTATATATAATAAATATAATATTTCTTTTATAAGTATAATAGCTAGTATATCTAGTCTATTTAATTCTAATTAATTCTGGAATTCAGATTTATAACTATAGTTTATATATATTAGTAATAGTTAGATTAATTCTTATATTAAGCTGTTATATATAATCTATATTATTAGTAGTAGTTATATCTAATTATCTTATTTATAGTTAATATATACTTATAGGTACTATTTCAGAGTTTAGTTTAAATATTCTATTTAACTATTACTTTATAGATAATAAGCTATTAAAAGCTTATATTTTATACCTATTTATACTATAAGTAATTACTAAAACTTAGAGGTAAATATTATTCCTCTATTTAATATTATCTTATTAGATAGTTTATAGTAACTAACTATATATTATAGAAACTAATATATAAGGTCTTCTATAGAGCTTATTTCCTTATATAGAATAAAGTATCTATACTTTATAAGTCTATTAATAACTATTAGAATACTATTATATTCTACTTTAGTTATTAGTTCCTTAGACTTTAGTAGTTTAATAATATAATTAAAGAATACTAATTACTAGGATTATTCTAATACTAGAACTAGTTTAAGCTCTCTATATAGTTTATATTATATAGATTTAATTTATATATATATATTATATTCTAAAACTATAGTCTATACTTCTTTTTATAGATCTAGATAATTATAATATTATCTAATCCTATTAAATATTTTTTTAACTTCTTAATATCCTAAGAGTAGATACTTATAAATTTCTTTAATAAGTACTATTCTTATCTTCTATTATAGTATTTCCAGACTAAGAATAGTATCTATCTAGACTTTAGTATATACTATTTTCTTAAGTATAGCTCCTAAAGCTTTCTATACTAAGTATTCTTTATTATTTATAGTAAGTAACTATCTATTTATCTTAGATATAGTTTACTTATATTCTAGCTTATAGCTAAAGGTATTAGCTCTTCTATTTTCTAATTCTTTTTAATATATTATTTTATAATTAAATTAGAATAAGTATTTAATATAGTAGATTTATCTTCTATTAAGTTATTAGGTTATAGTAAAATATTAAATATTCTTATAATCTATATATACCTTAACCTTATATATTATCCCTAAGTAGTAGTATTTAAATTCTTTAAATATATATATAATAGCTATAAACTCCTTATTATAAATAGAGTAGTTAAGTTCTATACTATATAGTTTTTTTAAAAAGAATACTATAAGGTATAATACTCCCTTATTATCCCTTTAGCTAATTTATATACTAATTATAAAATCTAAAGTATTAGTTTTAAGTTCTACTTCTTTTATAGAATTAAATATTTATAATATAGGTTCTAAAAGTATTTAATTCTTAATTTTATAAAATACTTTTTACTATTTCTTATTCTATTAGAACTCTATCTCTTTTTTAGTAATATTATATAGGGATATAGTAATTTTTCTATAGTTTTTAATAAATTATTAGTAGTAGTTAGTAAATCCAAGAAAGGCTTATACTTTCTTAATAGTTTTTAGTATTTCCTAGTCTCTAACTATAGTAATCTTATCTTATTCTATCTATATTTTATTAGATTAAATAGTATATCCTAGGAAGTTAATTTCTTATATATAGAAATAACTTTTTTCTAGTTCTACTAAGAGTTTTATATTTTCTAGTTTCTTTAAGACCTTATATATATACTTCTTATATATTTCTAGATTATTTAAGAAGATTAAAATATTATTAAGATAAATAACTATAAAGATATTAAAATACTCCTAGAGTACTTAATTAATTATTTATTAGAATATTATAGGTATATTTATTAATCCGAAGGGTATTATAAGATATTTATAGAGGCTGAACTTTATTCTAAATACTATTTTCTATTTATCTCCTTCTTTAATTTATATTAGATTATAAGCTTTCTTTAGATCTAGTATAGTAAACTACTATTTTCCCTATAGTTAGTCTCTGAGTTCTATAATTAGTAGTAAGAGTATTCTGTTTTTATATATAATCTTATTTAACTATTAGTAATTAATAACTAAATAGAGTTTACTATTTTTCTTTAGTATAAATATTATAAGATATTCTATAGATAAAGTTAATAATTATATATAGCCTTTTACTAATATATTATTAATATATTTATAGAGTATTTATAACTAAGGTTCTATAAGGTTATAAAGTTTATAAAAGACTAGTTTTTCTTTATTAATAATAGAGATCTTATAATTCTACTAACTATATTTTAGTAAGCTAGTTTTAAGGGTTTCTTTAAATAGTTTATTATAAACTCTATATTCTTCTAGGATATTCTTTAGCTGTTCTTCCTCTTCTAACTATTTTATCTATATATACTTATACTAGATATCTTTTTTATTATTCTATTATACTTTTTATTAGTTATTTATTTAGCTCTATTTCTGGATTTTAATATTAAGTAGCTCTAAGAGTAGCTTCTTAGTTTCCTTCTGCTATTAGCTATATTTAACTTTATATTCTTATTATTATTCCTTTATTAGCTACTTCTAATTAATAGGTACTAAGTCTATATCTAGAGGCTATTCTTATTTCTATATCTAATCTAAAATCTATATTATTTATCTTAGTTCCTATTATAATAGGTTTTTTATAGTTTTAGGTTATAGTACTATTAAGACTATAACTACTATATCTACTTATTATTATAAGTTATTATTATTTTTTATAATAGTATCTTTAGATATTAAGAAATAAATATATTTTTCTAATATCTAATAAAATTTTAATTTCTATTAATTCTAATTTAGATACTTAGAAGGGTACTACTACTCTATATAGCTAGTATACTAATTAATTAATAGGTTTATATCTTATAGCTATAGTAGCCCTAATATAATATTATAGCCTTCTAGTAGTACTAAGTTATATATAATATTAAATTTCTTTTTTTAGATTTTAGTTATAAAATAATTAGTCTCTGAATTAATAATCCTATTATTATATTTAAATTTTAATCCCTCTATATTAGCTACTATATAGGTTTCTTTCTTCTTTCTTTATAGTAAGTAGAGTTAGTTAATTACTACTAGTAAAATATAATTTTCCTATACTCTATAGTTAATAAATACTATAAGCTAGTTCCTCTTAATTTCTATTTCTATAAGGATATATATAGAGCTTCTAGCTTCTATTACTCCTAGGGTTCTTTAATCTATTATTAATATTATACTATACTATAGCTCTATTATAGATAGTTTAGATTATTTTTTATTTAGTTAACTTATTCCTTAAGTATACTATATTTATTATTATATTTAGATATCTATTTTAGGATTTCCTCTAGTATATTAGATATATTTATATATTCTAGGATATATTATTAGAACTTCCTTAGCTATTTACTATATTTATTCTATTCCTTAGAAGATATAACTCCTTTATAAGAGTAGCCTATAGCTTATTCTTATTTATTTATAGAGATAATTACTAGTTCCTTATTAGACTCCTTATCTTCTATTAATAATACTATTATAGCTTATTCTTAATACTAGTTCTATTTTTTCCTAAGCTTAGTATTATTTAAGTATTTACTTAGTAAGATTCTTATTATTATCTCTATTCCTTACTAGATTAAATACTAGTTATTTAGTATATAGATAGTTAGGGTACTACTAATTATAATATTATTTAATATACCCTCTATAGTTATAAGTAGTTTAATCTTCTTAGGTTTTTTACTTATATTATAGTTTAATCTTTTTATTCTTATAGATCTTATACTACTATTTATTATATATATTAGCTAGTATAATATTAGCTTTATAATCCTTAGGATATTTCTTTAGATTTTATTTAAAAATAAAGTACTAGTTAATATTAGATAGCTTATTTATAAAGTATAATATTTCTTTATTAATATACCTAGATAGTATATTTTTATATAGCTATAGAAAAATATTATTTCTAACCTTCTATTACTAATAGATAGTATAGAAAATATTATAATATATTAATTATAATTCTTTATAATACTTAATCCTTAAGGTATTCTTCTAGCTTCTAAGTAATTTATATAGGTTATTAGGGTATTAGATAGTATCTATAGTTCTTTATCTATAGACTATAAGTATCTCTACTATAGCTAGATCCTGCTCCTTAATTTTCTATTAGTAGTAGGTATAAACTTCCTTATATTCTCTTTATATTATATTTTTTATCTATATATATTATTTTTCTTTTTCTAATATATATTTAATAAACTAATTATTATATCTAAATACTATTTTATATATTATAAATAGTCTATATTCAGGGTCTATTTATCTTTTTTTATACTTTTTTTTAAGGTTTTTAAATATCTCCTTAATTTATTTTTAGTTCTTTATTACTATTTTATTATTCTAATTCTTTAAGTCTTCTAGTATCTTATAGAAAGATAGTATATATATTTTAGAAAATTTAGAAATCTTAATATTATCTAGGGTTCCTTCCTAAGTAGTCTTTCTAATTATTCTAAAAGTCTTAATCTTAGTTTTTCTAATTATTTCTAACTATTTCTTTCTCTCTTTAGCAGATTTCTAGTTCTTCTGCTTTTTAGGTTTTAGATATTAAGGTAAAATATATCTAATTTTATTATAGTTATAGTATTTATATTTTTCTATAGCTTCTAGCTCTATAGAATCTATATATATTCCAGAGACTATAGTTTATTATTATTATAGTCTACTAGTATTAGTATAGTAGTTTATTTACTATTTATATATTTACTACTAGTATTATTAATTATTAATTCTTATAGCTATAGTTATATAGTTATAAATACTTACTAGCCTGTTTTCCTTATAGAGTTCTTTCTAAACTTCTTTCTTAAGTTAGTTAAAGTAGTAAGATATAGTATATTTATAGTTCTAACTAGTTCTAATTAAAAATTAAAGATATTTAGTACTAAAGACTAATACTAACTTAGTTTAAGTAAGTAGATTAATTTTATACTCTATTTTATACTTTTTATTTTATATTCTAAAGATTTAGTAAAGAACTTCTATAAAGTAATTAAAGTTTATTATAATACTTATAGTTTATTAGCTTCTATATTTACTAAAGTATTCCCTTATAATAGATTTAAATTAGTTAAAAGTACTTCCCTTAAGTTATAAATAGATATATATAACTTATCTCTTATTAGTATTAAGAGTAATAGGGAAATAGTTAAAGTATACTTATAGCTAAATTATAAATCCCTAAAGTTTAATCTATATTCTATTAAATATCTTAGGTACTAATAGCTTAAATAGTATCCCTAGCTTTTATCTATTAGCTATAGCTTAGGCCTAGGCTTATAGATTAGTATTCTAAGCAGCTTACTATTCTATTAGGTTAATTATAGTTACTATCTCTTATTATATAGTTATAAAATATTTCTAAAGTTAGAGAATTTACTCCCTAAGGAGTTTAACTTTAGTATTATTATTACTACTACTACTACTATTACTATTATCTTTATCTATTATATTATTAGTATATAGAGTAGGTAAGTTATTAATAGTAGTAAGAGTATAATATTATTAAGCTTATAAAACTATAGTAGCTATAATATCTTCTTTATTATTATATAGTAATTAAGATAAGATAATTAGCTAAATAAGAGTTATTAATATATAATAGTTAAGTAATTTATACTGAATAGGGATCTAGAGTAAATTAGAGTTAAACTAATTAGAATATTATTCTAAGTAGTATAATTAGATTATTATAAGCTATATAATATAAATTACTATTAATATATAAGTATTATAAAGCTAGTAATAATAGATATATAGATAATTATATTAATAACTATCTAAAAGAGTATCTTTTATCTAGTAAAATAAATATATATATATACTAGTTATAGAGTATAAGGAGTATACTGCTCCTAATAATCCAGCTTTATTCTATAATAGGAGTATACTACTCCTATTACTCCTATTCTTTAGACTATAGAGTATATATAACTATATAGCCTGTTATAGAGGCTTTTATTTATAATAATACTACTAGCTTTAATTATATAAAGCCTATTATTATTAATTACCTAGCTAAAACTAGTAAGATAAATATCCCTTATCTATATATAGATAGCTATAATCTTAATATAGCCCAGGCTCTATATAAAGAGATAATAATTATATAGCAGCTTAGTTAGAATAAGATAGAGTTTCAGCTTTAGAAGTAGTAAATACTTTATAATATTTTTTTTTATAATAGAGATTACTCTATAAGTAAGCCCTATATTACTAGAGCTATTAGTAGTACTATATAATAGTACTTTATACTTAAGGTACTAGTAAGCTAATATAATAATAAGGCCTTTCTCCTTTAGAACTAGGGAGAGCTCTAAATTAAGAAGCTTATTTACTACTAGAAGTAATTCCTAAGGTAGCTTCTTTAGCCTAAGGCTAGTAATATAGAAATAGAGGGTTATAGGGATAATATCCTTCTTAATTAGATAATAGAGTAGAGATATAGGATATAGAGTAAGATATAAAGGAGTATTAAGTATCCCTCCTTAGTAGTAGAACTAGTAAGGGGTATAATAGTTAGTTTTTAATAAGAGGACTAGGCCCCTAGGTTAGAGTAATATACTAGTTCTAGTAGATAAATATATCTAGTACCTTCCTATTATATATTCCTATCTACTATATATATAGGAGAGTT
This sequence comes from Clonostachys sp. G952, assembly GCA_027569935.1. Classification (NCBI taxonomy): domain Eukaryota; kingdom Fungi; phylum Ascomycota; class Sordariomycetes; order Hypocreales; family Bionectriaceae; genus Clonostachys; species Clonostachys sp. G952. Next base: position 58,606 of record JAPDLB010000090.1, on the reverse strand, counting down.
TAAGTATAAAGCTAAATAATAGTAGAAGAAACTATATTTAATATCTTAATATAATAAATATAAAAGATTAATATAAGCTTTATTAGTCTAGAGTAGAGTTATATAAAAGGTAAAGTCTATAAACCTTTATACTAATAACTTATATACTATTAGGATAACCTCTAGAGTAGCTACTATTTATATCCCTAGATTTATATAGGTTATTAGTATACTCTACTTATAGCCTAGTAAGACTAAAGATCTTATAACTAATATATATAGAGTTAGCTTAATATCTATACTGGAGATCCTACTTAATAGTAGCCCTAATATATATATCTATATATTAAGCTATATAAGAATATAGTAGAAAACCCCTATTAATCTAGATATCTAGAGGGAAAAAGAAGTATCTAGATAGTATTCTAGTACTAGAATATATAGTAGAGAATATAATAATAAGCTTACTATAAAGATCCTACTCCTATTACCCTTTAGTATTATTAATAATCAGAGAGCTATAATAGTTAAGCTATATAGAGTTCTATAATCCTACTTTCTCTTAAAAGATAATAAATAGGAAATTATATAGAACTAATAGTAATTTTTAGAGGTAGTAGTATAGCTATAAAAGATCCTATAGTTTCTTAATATATAAGTTAGCTCTTCTTAGTATTATATAGGCTATTATATCTAGCTTATAGTATCTACTTATTATAATTATATAATAGCTTATTCTATACCCTAGTATAAGAAGCTCCCTAGAGATATTATTAGTTTATATATATATTATAGATTACTAGTTTTAAATAAGGGAGGGAGGGATTATATTTTTAAGTATAGGGTTAGTTTATAAGTAACTTACTAACTATATATATTATATTATTAATAGATATTATTTCTCCTAATAGTTAGCCTGAGATAAAGTAGTTAGATATAAGATTCTAGAGTAGTTAGATAATAATAATAATAATCTAACCCCCTCTATTAAATCTTTTTAGAGTAATATTAAAATACCTCTTATAGTTAGATACTATTACCTATTATAATAATAACCTAATTATAACTAATATTATAATAGCTAGATTATAAATAAGCTACTTAATATTTATAGCTAGGAGGACCCTAATATACTTAAAGTAGTCTACTACTAGCTTCTTCCTCTTATAATTAGTCTGGATTAGCTTATTAAATCTATTATTAAGGAGAGATAGTATATTAGTAAGTAGAAGGGAGAAGTTTATTCTGCTTTATATAGTCTAGCTCTTACTAGCCTACTATAGCTTTCTATAGACTATCTTTATAATAAGAGGGCTTTTAAGAGTCTTATACTTAAGGGTACTATATAAAATACTGCTTAAGGGTAATATAGTTAGATACCTTATAGCTATAATAGGATTTATAGAGCTAACTAGTTATATTAGTATCTATAAAGTCAGATAGCTAGATACTATACTAGGTATAATCTTAATACTAATAATCTGAAAAGTATTTACTAGTATATCTACCTAGGTCCTATTAATAATAGTATTAGTAGTTAAAATAAGAATAAGAGTCTGTATAGTCTATAGCTATATATTTAATAGGGAGGAGATAGTTTATATACTCCTCTGATTACCTCTGGGGTTATAAGCTTAATAGATACTCTTTATAAAGTCTTTTAGGGCTAAATTCTTAATCTCTATATATATACCTTTAAGCTTATCTAAGCTCTAGTATAGCTACTTTATAAGGGTATTAATAGCCTTATTTAAGAAGAGCTAGTCTAATATCTACTATCTATCTATTATCTTAATCTATATCTTAAGGTACTTAGTTATACTTATATTACTATAGTAGCTAGTAATAGCCTTATTTATCTAGTATTAATACTATAAGCTAAAGTAGTTAGTAATCTATAGTATCTATATCTCAGTTAGTATCTAGATAAGAAATATACTAATATTACTAATATCTCTAAATATCCTACTACTAATCTAGTTAAATTATATCTAGCTAAAGTAGTTCTTAGTTATAATTATATTATAGTAGTAGTAAAGTATAGTAGGGTAGAAGAGCTAGAAGTACTTATTATTCTTATAGAGCTAGAGGGCTAGATTAATATAGCTATCTATAAGGCTTATATTAAGGATCCAGAGGCTGATTTATAGCTATCTACTATAAAATAAGCTCTATAGTATATCTAATAGGCTAAAGATCCTTAGGGGAAGAACTTACTACTACCCTGTAAAGTAATAGTATCTGAGCCTATCTAATATTATTATACCTTCTAATAGTACTAGGCTGAGGCTCTTATTCCTAGCTCTTTTAAAATAGATCTTAATCTTATATAGAGCCTATTTAAATATCCTAGTATAGGTATTTAGAATATCTAGAAATATATTAATAGGGAAGCTATATAGGAGGGAGATATATAGATTAGTTTTAGTATAGAAGAAATATAATAGCTAGATAATAAGCAGAAGGGTATATATAAATATCTAATTTATAGGGATTAGATAGTAAACCTTAATATATATAACCTACTCTATATAGAAGGCTATCTACTAGATTTAGATTACTTTATCTATATATTTCTTCTTATATATAAAGAGCTACTAGATATTAAAATAGTAACTAGTAGTATTCCTCTAGAGCCTCTATAGTATTAAGCTTTATTAGTCTTAGATCTTATATAATATAGTCTATACCTCCTCTAGTAATAGTATATATATAGCTATAGTAAGCTCTTAGATAGCTAGAAGGCTCTTAGGTATAGCCTAGATTATATACTTAATATTAGAGTAGCTATAGAAATAGACTACTAATATAATATTAATACCCTAGTTATCCTTACTTATTCTATACTTAACTATAGAAAGGATTTTATCTAAGAATAGTAGTTTACCTAGTAATAAAAAGTTCCTAAAGTATAAGTTAAAGCCTAATAAGTAGAATTTAAAGGTATTAGTATAATTATAAATAGCTATTAACTTCTACTAGTCTATTAGTAGAGTATATAGTACCTATTTAGATTATTCCCTATATATATACTTCTTAGTATAGTTAATATTAGCTATTAGGGTATAAAAGAGATACTAAATACTCTTTATATTAAATACTATCTTAAGATTATCCTAGAACTAGCTAAGCTTATTAATATAATCTTACTTAAGTCTATTACTCTATAATATATTAAGATTCAGCTAGCTCTTAGTACTAGAATCTACTATTAGGCTTAAGGGTATATCTAATAATAAGCTAATTAATAGAGATCCTAATATAGTATTAGGCCCCTACTAGTAGCTACTACTATAGGTTACTCTTAAGCTTAAGAATAAGTCTAATAATAGCTTAATTAATAGAGACTTATATATCTTACTTTTATCTAGTATATTATTAGATCTCTACTAGTAGCTACTATTATAAATTACTCTTAAGCTTAAATATAGATCTAGTAATAGCCTAATTAAGGGAGACTTATATATCTTATTCTTACCTAGTATACTATTAGATCTCTACTAGTAGCTACTACTATAGATTACCCTTAAGCTTAGATATAGGTCTAGTAATAGTCTAGTTAAGGGAGATTTATATATCTTACCCTTATCCAGTATAGTATTAGAGCTCTAGTAGTCTCTAGAGCTAGTAGTTACTCTCTAGTAGCTATTTAAGCTTTAATCTCTTAATCCAGACCTTAAAGGAGAACTAGAGAGTATCTTACCCTTATTCAGACTATCTTTATAAGAGTAATTAACCTCTAGCTTAGTTAGAATAAGTACCTCTTTTATCTTAAGATAAATCTAGATATTAGCTCTATAGTTATAGATATAAAAAGCAGACTAATAGTACCTCTAGAAGATATTATAGTATTACTATTCTATAAAATCTATTCAGCCTACTATAAAGAGTAACTAAAACTAAGACTATTTTAATAGTATAAGTAATACTATCTTACAGCTTAAGAGTTCCTAGGATATCTTAACTAATACCCCTATTAGATTAGATAAATTAAAGACCTCCTTAATATAGTTATAGAGTACTTTAGTATAGTATTTCTCTATTATTATTTTACTACTAGCTCTCCTTAAACTACTAGACTATTTAAAGAGAGTATTCTCTATAGAATATATAATAAGGAACTAGATATTATACTACTTATCTATAGCTAATCTAAATATATAATTAGTTAGAGGGAATTCTAATCTCTTTATAATATACTTAGAACTATATAGTATACTTTAGTATATAAATATAAAGTTAATATTAGTAAAGAAACTACTATCTCTATTAGCTATAATCTAATTATTATTAAATATATATATAATAGAGTATATAAATATTCTAATAATACTTAGTATATCTAGAAAGAGAAAAAAGATAATTCTATTAGTATTATTTTTCTTAATCTCCTTAGATCCTAATCTCTCTAAGCTATAATTAATTCAGTTATTACTATATATCTAGTTAATAATTATTATAGTTAAGAAATCTATACTCTGTATTTCTTTAATAAACCTCCTTACTTAAGGTTATATTAGTATTTACTAGTAACTATATAGCTATAGCTAGAGAATAGAGCTAGCTGAGTAAGAGCCTGGACTTACCTAATATAGATATATTACTATATATTAAATCTATATCTTAAAAGGTAGTATACTCTAAGTTATTACTAGTCTGATTACTAATCTGATTCTATAGTAAGACTATACCTTTAGCCTGGATCTTAGCTATACTAAGCTCTGTATTACTATATATCTCAGCTATAAAAACTATATCTAGTCTATCTTTATTCTTATTACCCTTATCCTTATTACTTATACTAATATTTATATTCTTAATTATACTCTATAGGTTTTCTTTATTATTATTATATAAAGGCTATATATATAGAATATTAAGAAGTTTAGTTTTATACTTAGGGGTTAGTATTATAATAGCTCTATTATTATAACTACTTTCTTAATTTTATATTTAGTATATAGAAGTAATAAAGGTAATAGGAAGGTAATTAGGGAATTAAGTATACTAGGATATTTATTCTATATTTAGTTTTTTACTTATATTTACTTATATATAAGAATAAGCTTTTAGGAAGATTAAATAGATAGATAATAGTACTAATTACTCTCTAATTAAGTATAATTCTTATTCTTCTATTATACTAAGAGTAATAATATAGTTTAAATAATAAATAATCCCTATTTTTACTTTTCCCTTATCTAACTAATAATATATACTCTCTCTCTTTATTCTTCTAGTTTATTTACTATATCCTGCTTTTATACTAATACTATAGTATCTTTATTTTTATCTTTAGGCTAAAAGTAATAATTAGAACAGCTAATATATTATTACTTTTTATTCTATTATTAGATCTAGTTTTAATTAGTTAGGCTGAATAAGCTATATATAGGGTTAGATTTAGATCTAGGGTTAGAAATATATAAATCTATATCTAGCTATAAGCCTGATTATATTATCTATAGGAGTATATCTTATTTTTTATTAATAGCTAAAAGCAGCTGGAATTAAACTCTTATAGATAAAAAGGAGAAAAAATATAAGCTTTTCTTTACTTAGAGTAAGATTTACTATATAGAGTATTATTATATAGATACTATTACTAGATAGTAGAACTAAGTAAGCTCTCTATCCCTAGAGATACTAGATAATACTTACTTCTAGCTATAATTAAACTATATATTATATCTACTAGATTTTACTACTATAGAATTAGAAAGGTTTTCTCCTAAAAAGATATAAAACTATAACTAATTTTCTACTACTTAGATTTCTTTATAACTTTTCTTATATAATCTGGATTCTAATATTATAGCTATAGGGTAGGTAATTAAGATATAGATAAGCTTCCCTATTAGGCCTAGGAGTTATCCTTTTAACCTATTACTCTATCTATAGATATTTAAGAACTTAGAGGCTAGCTATTAGTACTTTCTATATTATTCTATATAGAAGTAGTAGTACTACTAACAGACTTATTTACCCCTAGAGTACTAGGTATTAATTCCTCCAGCTCTACTAGTAGCTCTAGTTATATAGCTCTATACTTCTAGTAGCTCTTCTCTAAAAATTCTATAAAATTATCCTAGAACCTAATTAAATTAAGCTAATATTATAGGGTTTAATTATTAATAAGCTTAGATTACTTACTATAGATATATATATAAATACTTTCTATTAGTAGTACTACTATCCTCTCTTTTTTACCCTTAGTAATATCTATATTATTCTCTTTACTACTACCTTTAATCTTAGATCTAGAGTATTATTTAGTATAAAATATACTCCTTTTATATTAATAGACTATTTATAGAATTCTATACTATACTAGATAGTATTAAAACCAGTTAGTATATACCTATTAGCTAAGTATCTTAGAGTCTAAAACTTTAGTTATAAGGTTTCTCTATTCTTTTAAGCCTAGTATACTAAGATTAGTAAGTATATAATCTAGAACCTCCTACTAGAGAAGTAGTAATATATCTTTATCTAGATAAGATATATAATTAAGTTCAGCTAGTTAGCTTAATAGTATAATCTTATATTAGATATACTCCTAAGCCTATTTAATCTAGTTAGCTATATTCTCTTTTATTAAGTCTAGCTTTAGATTAAGATAAAGAGCTAGCTTTTTATTACTATTATTTCTTACTAACTTAGTAGGCTCCGGATTAACCTATATAACTATATACTATAAGATATAGCTAAGAATATTAGTATACTACTTTATTAGTCTAGCGAGCTATATAATATTAGGGAGAATAGCTTTAGCTCTAGAGAAATACTTAAATATAGCTTTATACTAATTAAGTATAAGAAAGATAAGGAATATTAAATTTCTATATTTACCCTCCCTCCTATCTAGCTAGAAAAAGTTATATATTATATTAAGCTTTTTCTATTATACCTTATATAGTTCCTTCTAGTTAAATAGCTAAATATAGCTATCTATCTAGCTAGATAGATTACCTAAGATATATAGAATATAGTAAAAATAGATAAACTAAAACTAGGATATTAAGTTAGTAATATACCTAGGCTTATATATAATATACTATAGATATATTATTTTATATTATTAATATATAGAGATACTATATATTCCTAGTTAGTAATATAGAATATCTATTACCTAAGGAGTACTAAGTACTATTCTATAATTATATCCCTCTAGTAAGTATTATACTATAAGATTACTATCTACTATAAGAATCTATAATCTCTATAGAGCTAGAGTATATTTTAAAGGCTTTCTTAGAGTTTAAAATAATTAATTCTACTCTATATCTTTATTTTCTTCTTAATTTCTAAGAACTTAATTATAATAATAATCTATATTTATTTATCTCTATTAGAGTTAGACTTTATAAAGAATTAGATATTAAAATATAGGCTAAGGTTAATTATATTTAGAAGATTATCTATATAGGGATAGCTATTATATCTCTATTATTAGTCTGGAAGTTTTTAATTTCTATTTAGAAGAAGTAGCTCTTAGATTATATTCTCCTAAACCTAGGAGATTATCTACTAGAAATATATATATTATAGTACTATTAGTACTCCTCCTGTTTAGCTCCTATTTTCTTAATATATTTCTATAAAGTACTAATTTAATACTAATCTACTAGTATTTTAATCTTATCTAAATTAATATTAAGCTATCTAAAGAAGTTAAATATCTTATTACTAACTAGTATATCTTTATAATATTTAATCTTCTTATAGAGTAACTCTATTATTATAGGGGAGCTATTAAATATCTCTGATATAGAACTAGTAATATATAGATCTAGTAACTTATACTATATAAAAAGTATTATATATAGATTATTTAAGCTTATTAGAACCTATAGTATATTCTTACTAGAAGTTTATACTAGTTTACTATCCCTAAAGATACTATAGAGATATTTAATATAATTAGGGTTAATAAGCCTATTCTATTATCTATCTGTTTAAACTATACTAAGTACTTTAAGTAGTATTTTAGCTATTAGCTAGAGGTACTAGTAGACCTTATAGAGGTTTATAGTCTCTCTGGTTTAGAAAGTAGCTAGAGTATTACCTAAGCTATTAATATTATTTACTTTATTTTCTAACTATATCTTTTTTAGCTTACTCTTTCTCCTTTTATTTATAGAGTAAGCTATAATAACTATATTAATTATCTTAGTTAGAGTTAATAATTTCTTATTAGGAGATAGTACTAAATTACTCCTATAGATAGAATTATCCCTATTCTTAGTAAGTTTTCTCTTTTAAGATATAGTAAGCCCGGAGGGTACTAGCTATTAAATAACTATTTCTTTTCTTAGTATTAAATTATTCTTAACCCTAGGGTTAAAGATTAGGAGAGAAGTATAATAGACTATATCCCGCTCTATAATATATAGTAGGAATATTAACTTATTACTATATATATATTAATAAGCTATAGTAGTTACTCTACTTAGGGGCTAGTAAGTTAATAAACTGATTTTATATACTTATTATCTATATATTATTTATTTATATACTTTTTATAGTACTATATCTAATATTTATATATAGATTAAGTAAGAATATATATTATCCCTTTATTAGCTTTAGAATATCTAACTTATATCTTATCTTTATATTTCTCAGCTTATCTATCTATAGTATACTACTAAGGCAGAATATAAGAATAGAATAATAATTAGATTAATAGTACTATAGATATATCTATTAAGTTATAAATAGGATAATTAAAGCTAGCTAATACTAAGAGTATTATACTCTTTTCCTATAAGAAGTAATATAGCTTAGATAGAGATATAAGTAATATTAAGTATAAATAGTAGCTAACTCTGTAACTAGATAAAAGGGATTAGATAGTAGATCTATTCTAATTTATTATTCTATCTATCTATCTATATTAATAAATAGATATATATATTTTTAAGTACTTTATAATATAGATAGATAAAAAGAGTCTAGATATATCTTAGTAAAATATATAGTATTTTTCTAGTATATCTACTATTCTACCCAGATAAGATAGAGTAATATATATTAAGATTAGCTTCTTTAATCTTAAACTTATCCTAGTTATTTTTTATAGGGTAATATTAAAATCTATAAACTAGTATCTATTCTAACTAGAGACTACTATACTATACTTTATAATAGAATAACTAGCTGAATTAATATTATATAGATAATAGAACTTACTTCTAGCTTAGTTAAATATAAAGCAAACTAGAATATATACTAACTCTTTATTTTAAGTTTATATATATAAAGCTTAGCTAAGAGGAGTTAATTAGTATAAAGCTATTAGGATATATATTAATAATAACTTTACTAGCTTTCTTTCCCTATTATATAAGAGAAGATCTATACTTTACTAAATAGAGATAATAAGGGTTTAATTACTTAACCCTACTTATAATAAGTTTACTCTATACTAGGGAATCCGGATATAAATAAGTAATAAGTATCTTTAAGAATAATAATTTAAAAGAGATAGGGATTATAGATAAATATTTATTCTATAAAGTAAATTAAATATATTTTATTAGTAAAAATAATATAGAGACTAATAAGCTTACTAAAAAAGATTAATAGATATTATAAATATCTAGAGCTATTATTCTATAGTTTCTATAGTCTAACTTAGTATAATAGTTAGATAACTTATACTAAATAGGGGTTTAGAGTAAGTTAGAATTAAACTAATTAGATATTATTCTAAGTAGTATAATTAGATTATTATAAGCTATATAATATAAGTTACTATTAATATATAAGTATTATAAAGCTAATAATAATAGATATATAGATAATTATATTAATAACTATCTAAAAGAGTATTCTATCTAATAAAATAAATATATATATATAATAAGCCTATTACTTATCTATTACTTATCTATTATTTATCCTAAGTAATAGATTAATATTTATTAGTCTGGACTTTAAGTAGGTCTATACTTTATATATAACTTTCTATAGCCTAATAGAGATCTTTATTTATAATACTTAGTTCTAGTTTTACTATTATCTATAAAAGTATTAGATTAATATTAAATCTATATTATTCCTAATAAAAACCTCCTATAGTAGTAAATATATATTATACTTATAGAGATAAATTAACTAATAACTTTATATAATTAGTTTTTCTTATTTCTAAATATATATAATTTTAAATTAAACTAAAATAAACTCTAATATACTAATACTAAATCTAACCTAATAAAACTAATATCCTGATCTAATTATAAATAAAAATAATATAAAGTTTAAATAATTAATTTTTAAGAACTATCTCTATCTAATTAACTTAATATAGTATATAATATACTAAAACTATAAATTATATATTAGATTATAATAGGCCTATATAAGTAGATAGCTATTCTTAAGATATAGTACTTCTAATTAAGGAAAATTAATATCTTAATCTTATACTCTAAATTTCTTAATCCCTAGATTAAGGAAAATTAATATTTTAATCTTATACTCTGAATTTCTTAATCTCTAGATTAAGAAAAATTAATATCTTAATTTTATATTCTAAATTTCTTAATCTCTAGATTAAGAAAAATTAATATCTTAATCTTATATTTTAAATTTCTTAATTCCTAGATTAAGAAAAATTAATCTTAATTAAAGAAAATTAATATCTTAATTTTATATTTTAAATTTCTTAATCTCTAGATTAAGGAAAATTAATATCTTAATTTTATATTCTGAATTTCTTAATATCTTAATTAAGGAAAATTAATATCTTAATTTTATACTCTAAATTTCTTAATCCCTAGATTAAGGAAAATTAATCTTAATTAAAGAAAATTAATATTTTAATTTTATACTTTAAATTTCTTAATCTCTAGATTAAGAAAAATTAATATCTTAATTTTATATTCTAAATTTCTTAATCTCTAGATTAAGAAAAATTAATCTTAATTAAAGAAAATTAATATCTTAATTAAGGAAAATTAATATTTTAATTTTATACTCTGAATTTCTTAACCCCTGGATTAAGAAAAATTAATTTTAATTAAGGAAAATTAATATCTTAATTAAGGAAAATTAATACTTTAATCTTATACTTTAAATTTCTTAATCCCTAGATTAAGGAAAATTAATTTTAATTAAGGAAAATTAATATCTTAATCTTATATTCTGAATTTCTTAATCTCTAGATTAAGGAAAATTAATATCTTAATTTTATACTCTAAATTTCTTAATCTCTAAATTAAGGAAAATTAATATTTTAATTTTATATTCTAAATTTCTTAATATCTTAATTAAGGAAAATTAATATCTTAATCTTATATTCTGAATTTCTTAATCTCTAGATTAAGGAAAATTAATTTTAATTAAAGAAAATTAATATTTTAATTTTATACTCTGAATTTCTTAATCCCTAGATTAAGAAAAATTAATATCTTAATTTTATATTCTAAATTTCTTAATCCCTAGATTAAGGAAAATTAATTTTAATTAAGAAAAATTAATATTTTAATTTTATATTCTGAATTTCTTAATCTCTAGATTAAGAAAAATTAATATCTTAATTTTATATTCTAAATTTCTTAATCCCTAAATTAAGGAAAATTAATCTTAATTAAGGAAAATTAATACTTTAATTTTATATTTTAAATTTCTTAATCTTTAGATTAAGAAAAATTAATATCTTAATTTTATATTCTAAATTTCTTAATCTCTAGATTAAGAAAAATTAATATCTTAATTTTATATTCTAAATTTCTTAACTTCTAGATTAAGGAAAATTAATATCTTAATTTTATACTCTAAATTTCTTAATTCTTAGATTAAGGAAAATTAATATCTTAATTTTATATTCTAAATTTCTTAATCTCTAGATTAAGGAAAATTAATATCTTAATTAAGAAAAATTAATATTTTAATTTTATATTCTAAATTTCTTAATCTCTAGATTAAGAAAAATTAATTTTAATTAAGAAAAATTAATATTTTAATTTTCTATTCTAAATTTCTTAATTCCTAGATTAAAAAAAATTAATATCTTAATTTTATATTCTAAATTTCTTAATCTCTAGATTAAGAAAAATTAATATTTTAATTTTATACTCTAAATTTCTTAATCTCTAGATTAAGAAAAATTAATATTTTAATTTTATACTCTAAATTTCTTAATCTCTAGATTAAAAAAAATTAATATTTTAATTTTATACTCTAAATTTCTTAATCTCTAGATTAAGAAAAATTAATATCTTAATTTTATACTCTAAATTTCTTAATCTCTAGATTAAAGAAAATTAATATCTTAATTTTATACTCTAAATTTCTTAATCCCTAAGTTAAAGAAAATTAATATTTTAATTTTATACTCTGAATTTCTTAATCTCTAGATTAAGAAAAATTAATATCTTAATTTTATACTCTAAATTTCTTAATCTCTAAATTAAGAAAAATTAATATTTTAATTTTATACTTTAAATTTCTTAATTTCTAGATTAAGAAAAATTAATATCTTAATTTTATACTCTAAATTTCTTAATCTCTAAATTAAGAAAAATTAATATCTTAATCTTATATTCTAAATTTCTTAATCTCTAGATTAAAGAAAATTAATATTTTAATTTTATACTTTAAATTTCTTAATCTCTAGATTAAAGAAAATTAATATCTTAATTTTATATTCTAAATTTCTTAATTCCTAGATTAAGAAAAATTAATACTTTAATTTTATATTCTGAATTTCTTAATCTCTAGATTAAGAAAAATTAATCTTAATTAAGGAAAATTAATATCTTAATTTTATACTCTAAATTTCTTAATCTCTAGATTAAGGAAAATTAATATCTTAATTTTATATTCTAAATTTCTTAATTCCTAGATTAAAGAAAATTAATCTTAATTAAGAAAAATTAATATCTTAATTTTATATTCTAAATTTCTTAATCTCTAGATTAAGAAAAATTAATATCTTAATTTTATATTTTAAATTTCTTAATCCCTAGATTAAGAAAAATTAATATCTTAATTTTATATTCTGAATTTCTTAATCTCTAGATTAAGGAAAATTAATATTTTAATTTTATATTCTGAATTTCTTAATCTTTAGATTAAGGAAAATTAATATCTTAATTTTATATTCTAAATTTCTTAATCTCTAGATTAAGAAAAATTAATCTTAATTAAGGAAAATTAATATTTTAATTTTATACTCTGAATTTCTTAATCTCTAGATTAAGGAAAATTAATATCTTAATTTTATACTCTGAATTTTTTAATCTCTAAATTAAAGAAAATTAATCTTAATTAAAGAAAATTAATATTTTAATTTTATATTCTGAATTTCTTAACCTCTAGATTAAGAAAAATTAATATCTTAATTTTATACTCTAAATTTCTTAATTCCTAGATTAAGAAAAATTAATTTTAATTAAGGAAAATTAATACTTTAATTTTATACTCTGAATTTCTTAACTTCTAGATTAAGAAAAATTAATATCTTAATCTTATATTCTGAATTTCTTAATTTCTAGATTAAGGAAAATTAATACTTTAATTTTATATTCTAAATTTCTTAATCTCTAGATTAAGGAAAATTAATATTTTAATTTTATATTCTGAATTTCTTAATCTTTAAATTAAGAAAAATTAATATTTTAATTTTATATTCTGAATTTCTTAATCTCTAGATTAAAGAAAATTAATATCTTAATTAAGGAAAATTAATATCTTAATCTTATACTCTGAATTTCTTAATCTCTAAATTAAGAAAAATTAATTTTAATTAAGGAAAATTAATATCTTAATTTCCTGCTCTGAATTTCTTAATCTCTAGATTAAGGAAAATTAATATTTTAATTTTATACCCTGAATTTCTTAACCCCTAGATTAATATTCTTTTTTAATTTAAAACTTATTAAGATTCTAACTCTAACCTAATCCTTATTATATAGTCTGCCTCTTAGTATTATTATTTTTAAAAAAAAAACTATTTTTACTTTTAAATTATTCTTTATTTTTAAAATTATAATCTTTAATTTATTATTCTATAACTAGTTTAGCTTATATAATAATCTAAATAGTTATATTTAATTAATTAAATATAGAAATCTCTAATTAAATACTAAATATATATATAATTAATTATAGTTATTAGCTTTAATTATATAATTTAGTTATAATTTCTTTTCTTTAATTAATATTAATATTATAATTATAAATCTATCTAATCTTTAGTTATAGTATTATTAGTTAGAAAATTCTACTAGTACTTAATATATAAAATATAAACCTATTTAAAGTTCTAATTAATAGATATTAATCTATTATTTATTCTAAATAATAAGTAAATAATAGATATATAATAGATTTATTATATATATATATTTATTTCCTTAAATAGAATACTTTTTTAAATAGTTATTAATATACTATAATTATTTATATATTTATTATTACTAGTTCTAAAATACTTATATATTAATAGTAACTTATATTATACAGCCTATAATAACCTAATTATACTACTCAGAATAATACTCTGATTAGTTTAACCCCGACCTACCCTAGACCCCCGTCCAGTATAAGTCATCCAACCGTTACACACCCTAGACCGGTAGTGAGCTGCCGCGGCCTAATGCTGGAAACAGCCGGCTTCGGCCGCGGAGCATCGTCTGGCCTGAGCTAACAAAGCTTACTTGGACTTCGCGACCAGCACGGAGACGGCCGGGCTTCTGGGAAACCTGGGCGCAGTCACCCCAATTTATCTCGGCAAGGAGTTATCGCGCAGGCTTGTCTTCACGGAATCCCTACAAGACAGACCACGGTTCTGCATAATTCTAGGTGATTCTGCTCGCGACAAGAAGAAATATTAAAAAAATTACTCCAGTGCGTAAATAATACAATGGTTATAGATAATTGCTTGGCCCGCGGACTCTCAGCCTTCGGCTGATTGTACCTCTTGCACCACCGCTCTAAAGTGCAAGGGGTGACGTAGTATTTTATAGTCGTCACACTTTGGGTGCATCCAACCAGTTCGGGGTGCATGTGCATGCGAACCATCAACTAGAAACGGATGACAGCCTTAATTTCCTCCTTGTTAGTAAACCGTCGATATGCATCCGGCGCTTCCTCAATCCCAACCACACTGCTGACGATGAAGCTGGGTCTCGCTTTCCCCTCGTTGATAAGCCTCACAAGCTCTGGTGCCACCAGTTTCACATCCACTGGTCCGTTTCCCCAACTCAATCCTTTGAAGAAGAACTCTGAAATAGGAAATTCAATGTGGGAAGGGATATGTGTTCCTGTACGGCTTTCCCCGAGGCCATCGAGGTTCTCATAAACGCCAACTCCACCTAAACCCCCATTGTACCCAGTGACGGCAACCATGTTTCGGATGACGATGTCGGTTTGGACGTCGAGTGTTGCATTGACTGCCTCAAACCCTACTGCGTCAATCGACCGTCGAACACCGTCTGGCTCCAAGGCCAAGATTTGCTCCACCGGGTCGGATGCAGTAAAGTCGATAGGTATAGCACCAATAGAGGCCGCAAGTGCTAAGCGGTCTGGAACGTAATCGACCACATACACTTTCGATGCACCGCGAATCAGAGCAGAGTGCGTGGCAAGGAGGCCAACAGGGCCTGCGCCGAAGATGGCCACTGTGTCGCCACTTTCGAACCCAGCAAAGTTGAGAGACGTCCAGCCCGTGGCAAAAATATCACCGACGAACAAGTAATCGATTTCCCGGGTGGAGTTCAGGGTATCCGAGTCGGGGATTGGGATCAAGTTGTAGTCGGCATGGGGAACACGCACGTACTCAGCTAATTGCCATGTAATGCATTAGTTTCAACACTGTACAACTGAGAGGACTCGAGGCGACTTACATTGGGCGCCACCCAACTGGGTGGCGTACCATTCCATTTCTTCCGGTACCATTTCGAACGAGGCAGTATGCACTCCATCTGGAACGACGACGTAGTCCCCCACTGAGACTTCGTTTACTGCATTGCCGATGTGCTCGACAATCCCCATGGCTTCATGGCCAAGACTCCACGCGGCATCCTGCCTGGGAGAGTATCCATTGGTGATATGGATATCCGTTCCGCAGATACCTGCGTATCGAACGCGAACGAGAGCATCGGTGGGGGCAGTGATATTCGGGACGGGAAGGTCCCGAATAGCAACATTTTGCAATACTCCTTCCCACATGACTCCCCGCATGGTGGAATTTAGTGTCAAGTTGCGTGCCATCATTTAGATGAAATGATACAAGTTGGGTGAGGATGAGGATTCTGTAGAAGGAGAAGAAGTTTGATGATGCGATGAGATTTCTCGCCTTTAATCAGACGCGACTTGGAGGGGTATTTATATGCTGCGACTTCTAGTCGATGAGAATCACGCTGGCCTAGTTTCATTCTGCCGAAACTTGCCAAGGCTGGATGGAGCTGAAAGAACAAAAGACTGGACGGGGCTTGGGATGATTGTCCACGCGGCCGTAGGGGGTAGTTGAGATTCCTTGATTGTGGCAGCGGGGAGGGAGGCGCAGCAAAGTCAATGTCTTACTATGCCAAGAACACTAGCCACCGGTTTCTCAAGCCATTGCACAAGTTAAATGAATTCGAGATACGGGATGACGTTAACTCCGAGTATGTGTTCTTGGCTAGTCCGATGACAAATAGGACCCTGATATGGATTCTAGGTGCTGATCGCTGCTGGTTTCGCATTTCTTGTATTTCTAAGCATGTGGAAACGTGGCGCCGATAGATTTCAAGGTCAAGACTTGTTTAGCTCCTCAGATTCTTAGTGTAACGGTCGGGTTATCAATGCATAAACCGGTCATGGGGTTTGTGTCGCCAGAACGGTCGGACACCAGCTGAGAACTCTGGGGAGATCTAGCTGGCTCACCCCTGAGTCGATGACTTTAGCATGTGGCGACGCTGAATGAGATGGGATATGCTTAGCTGGGACTGTAGAGGACTGAAGATCTTCGAGCTCATGGCGCCGAGCTCCAGACCTATTTTACACTGAGATGTTTAATTTACGAGTTAACTAACTTAACCATTTTTATTTTCATCCTCCAAGGCTTCACTGGGAGCAAGCAGTTGGATAGTGGGACTACTCCCCTTGCACCCTGTGTTGCATTCGTTCTAACGAGTAGACCACCTTCCCTGGAGTGGCTAAGCCTCACCAATACCACACTCGAAGGATTCCGCCAGTGCTGGATCCCCCCCCTTGTACAGGGCTTCCAATGGCCAAGGGCACAAATTCCGCCGCCGCACTGTCCCGTCGGTTGCTTCACTCCTTGCAGATAGGACCTCGGGAGATTCCCCGTCCTCAACCCATCTGACTAAAGCTTGAAAGCTCTCCCCTGGAAATGGACCGACCCCCAGATAGCAGTGCTCCACACCTGGAGCCTCGAAGTGCTTGAAGAATGACCTGACATCTGGGTCCAGGGCCTCAACCCGGCTGTAGTAATCCGTGGTGCCCTTCGAGGGAACAATCTCGTCCATCAGACCGTGCCAGGTGATAATCTTCCCGCCAGTTGCCTTGAAGGCGCTCAGGTCAGGATCTGAAGTACCAATGATTGATAGGTACTGCTGCTCACTGGCATGGATAAGGCGCTCGAACTGCTCCTGTGTCGACACAGAGTCCAGAGTGAAATCGGGATTCCTGTCCACGAATAGGCGCACCCAGTCATATCCGATAGGATTGGGGGCCCCAGTGCAATTGCGGTTGTCCGTGCAGGTAGTGACAGCTAAACCAGTCGCCACAGTCAGGGGGCTACCAGGCGTAGGTCCGAACCAGAGTTGCTCGCCCGATGAGGACTTGGGGCCATTGTATGCACTTTCAGCAATCTGCACCGCGGCCGAGGTGATATCAAGAGTATCGCCGTCCTCACAGGTGACAGTCGTACCGACAATGGAACTATAGTTGAAGTTACATAGCCATGGTGCAGACAAGATTCCATCCTCGGCACCATCATCCCCATCACACGCCGCGACTATGGAGGATGATATCGCGTTCAGTTCGCATGCGCTGGGGTAATAGCTGAGATTGTTCATCACCACCTGCGGATACACAGTAGCGGCGAGCATTCGATCCCAGTTAATCCCCGGCGCAGCAGCCAGGATGCCGTCGTACGATCCTGGATATCGTTGGGCAAGCATAAAGCCTTGCCTTCCGCCTGTTGAACAACCATTCCAGTAGCTGTATCGTAGCTCAGAGCTATAAAAGGTCGTGGTCAAAGATTTGCCGAGCACCGTCATATCGAGTAGGGAGATTGAAGCAAAGTTATGCAAGGCGTACTGGTCCACATTGAAGGGTGAGACCTGGGCCCAGGGGGCAGTTGCAACACCGAAAGATCGATCATGCCCGCCATCCGTAGCCACTGTCGCGTATCCCTGCGATACCCCAAGTGCAAGTGAGCCGCGCTGGATTTCGCCTCCCGCAAAGCCTCCACCACCCGTCCCGAGGAACCTCCCGTTCCAAGAATCGGGAAGCCAGATCTGGATATTGACAGTATCGTGTTGCCCTGGGTGGGTGTAACTTATGCTGACGTTGCAAAAGTTGAGAGACGTGAGGTTTTGGGGATAGTGCGAAACATATTGCTCGTTGATGCTGCGGCTGAAGTTGGTCACCGGCACCGCTATAAGTGACTGGACTTCAACGCCTGGGGCGGTGGGGTACGGAATCAGGCTTGAATTGCATTCCAACGAGGTTGCTGTCCCGAAGCTTATAAAAGCTACTAAGAAGTGAAAGATAAATTTGAGATGCATTTCTTCCACGTTTGAAGAGGCTCTGGTGAAGTGTTGAGTATGAAGTGCAGCGTGGTAAGTTGTAAATGCAAAATTGATGCCGAGAAGTTACACCATCTTTATAGAAAACCATGACAAGGTCTGTCGTTGTATTGTTTCTATATACCTCAACATCAAGAAACAACCGTGGCCAGTGCTTAAACTCTATGCAAAGAACACATTCATCATCAGGCTCCCCAGTACCTTATTTGGAATTAGTGGTACCCTCTAGGACGGAACAAACTTCATTCATTCATATCCGGACTTAAGATCATGTTGCTGATTAATTTACCTTAAGTGGTACTAAGTTTGCCGCGCCTCCTAAGCCCACTGTCCAGAAATCAAAGGGTCTCAACTTCCGGCTATGGCGGCATCGCATAGCCTGCTTGGCGCCCCGAGCATATTTCAGTTTATTTTTTGCCCAAGTCCGTGACACCTATCTTGCCCTCGACGTCGAGGATTCATTGAGGCCTCCAATTGTATGAACACGCGTCGAAAACTTTCCGTCCTGACGATCTGTCACATCGACACTCCGTAAATATCAAGTCGCAAAGTTCAATCCAAGTCGGTAATATCCGCCTCCACCACTAACTTAAGCATCTTCGAGTCAGACAAGGGCGGTGAATAGTACGTTCCCTTGCCCGTTCGACTTCATATGCCTAGCAATGGGGTCGGCCTGGTTGGCTCTCTGGCCTTGTGGGTATCATTACGCCATTCCGTGCCCACATACAAAGTCCGGGCCGTCCCCACTTAATCGGGGTAGTATAAGGGAAGTTTGGCCATCGAGACTCCGAGAGGCGCGGATTCAGTCTGATGTCGGGCGATGTATGACGTATTCTGAGCTGAGCAAGACTAGCGGGATCTTAGCCAAGGGCTTAAAGTTTCTCACCATGGGTATCCAACACGGAGACCGAATTGCAGTAAGGGCCGGTACAGTCGCACATTACCATATGGGTGACATAACCCTTTTGGGAAGCCTCAACCATGTGGAAATCCTTAGTAATTTTGTGCCCCCTTGCAAGACTACAGTACCGCACACTATCCGGAAGGTATCTCTTCATTTAGATGGCATCTCTACCTGGGAATATGTCGTGATAATTCCTGGTGACGCGTCACAATTTTTCCACTCACACATCCACACCAGCGTCAATACCCAGCCCATCGCCACCCCATAGCTGTTATGGGCTATCCCCATCCATTCCCTAAGTAAGCTCGGGTCTATCCATCATGAGATTGTGCGACTGACCTTGTCTTGTACGTAGATATGCCCGATCACGTCCTATCGCAGACATGTCCCGATGTTCCGAAGACCGTGGCCCCTAAATCATACCAGCGGAGCCACGATTTCATCCGCGATAGCTACCCAGGGTCGAATCAGTGTCCATATTGCGGGAGACGTTGGCCCACGAGTATCTCCATCCTCGACAGCTCGCCAGTCCCGTTTCGAGACGTTGAGACAGCTTCTACCTCCTCCGCTATAGAGTCTATCGACCTAACAGCCTCTAATCGTTCCACGCCCTCACAGACGATCTTCACCGGCTCTGGAGACGGCCCTGGCCGTATCCTCGCAGCATCGCGACCCTCCGCCGTATATCGAGATACTAAACTTACCCAGAGTCGGATCGCGAG
Source organism: Clonostachys sp. G952 (assembly GCA_027569935.1). Classification (NCBI taxonomy): domain Eukaryota; kingdom Fungi; phylum Ascomycota; class Sordariomycetes; order Hypocreales; family Bionectriaceae; genus Clonostachys; species Clonostachys sp. G952. The sequence continues at coordinate 38,225 of JAPDLB010000090.1, read as the reverse complement.
GGGCATGAGGGTGAGCTCGTCGCAACTCAGTGAGGCTATGGCTAAACAGAGCCAAAATAAGATCAGATGGAAGATCTTAATGCGCCTCACTGTCTTCCTTGCGAGGCCTAACCCATGGGAAATACTAGACGAAGACGAGGAGCCCTAGTGGTCTTTGGCCAGAGAGCTGCTAAAGGTTGCTTTGCGCCCCCTCGTCGACGAGGAACTATCTTTACTTATCCACTTCTAGTTTAATAGCATTTTCTTCCCTTAGTTTAAGAATAAGCCTGCCCTCTTTTTTATTCTTTAATTTAATAAGAGACTTATTTAAAATGCCTATATTAAAGAGGTTATTACAGAGCTAAGTTATCTCGACTAGGAGAGATAGATAGTAAGAGACTGCTTTTATTTCTAAATAGTATAAAAGCTAATCTTTAGCTATAGATTTTAAGAATATAATTAATAATCTTTTATATCTAATTTTATTATTCTACTATAAGTAATTAATTAATTAATTAAATATAAATTATATTAAATATATAATTAATTTAAAATCTATATTCTAAATATATTTTATTTTCTTTCTTCTTATTAAAATATAGTTTTAAACTAATTTAATTTTTTTATAAATAATAAAAATCTATAAATTTAATAATATTTAAATTTAATAGTTTTATCTAGATTATCTCTAAGAACTATATTTTTATATAATTAGAATCTAATTAATATTTTTAATAAGATTTTTAAAATAATAATAATTATTATCTGAAGTAATCTAATATAGCTATTTACTAACTATATTTATTATATATCTTTTTAATTAATTAAGAACTTATTTATAATAATAAAACTACTTTTAATATTATAAATCTAGTAGCTATATCTACTTAATCTATTATTTTATTATATAATTTATCTAATACTACTATAAGTACTTATAAAGAATAAAAACTAATTAGAAGAAAATTTATATTTTAAGAATAACTATTTATTTATATAAACCTATTATAATCTAATATATAATTTATAGTTTTAATATATTATATACTATATTAAATTAATTAGAATAAAAATAGCTTTTAAAAATTAATTATTTAATATAATAGTTGGGTAACTTATACTAGACAGAGGTCTAGGGTAAGTCGGGGTTAAACTAATTAGATATTATTCTGAGTAGTATAATCAGGTTATTATAGGCTGTATAATAGGAGTTATTATTAATATATAAGTATTATAGAGCTAGTAGTAATAGATATATAGATAATTATATTAATAACTATCTAAAAGAGTATTTTATCTAATAAAATAAATATATATATATAGGAAGGTAATATATTAGATATAGGATATATTACTATTAGTATTATATAGATATACTTAATATATAGATAATTAAGTATATTAGTTTTATTTATATAACTTATAGTAATAACTAAGGTAGTTTATAGGATATAGGGAGAGTAGTTTTATAATATAATACTCTCTCTCTATTAGTTTTATCCTTAAGATTATATTTTATAGCCTGATTAATATATTATCTAATTCTTTTCCTTTTCTTCTACTTTTAATACTAATATTATATTTTCTAGTTATATTTTAAAATTAAGAGTACTAAAGCCTGAGTTATCTATAGTTTATAGGAATACTCTTCTTTTTACTATTTTAAATAATCTTTCTATTATACTAGTATATTCTTACTATAAAAACTATAGTAAGTATAAGTATTAGGCTTCTTTATTAGATTCTTCTTATTATATAGAATATATACTATATAGCTAATCCTATTATAATATTTAGGAATTATCTATATAATAAATTTATTATATTAGATTTTATTATTAGTAAGCTGAATAGGAGTTAGATATAGTAGAGGAGGAATTAGAATATACTAGTATAAAAGTATATTATTTATATAAATAAAAGAAAATATAGCTTAATAAGATAATATAAGTAGTTTCCTTAATATATAATTCCAGACTTAGTCTTGAAAATAGTATATAGTAATTTTTATAATTAGCTATTACTCTTCTCTTAAAGATTCTATAGTAATAACTAATTAACCTACTGTAATTCCAAATACTATTAAATTAACTTTATTTAATTTAACTTTTCTATCTAATAAACTTTCTGATAATTCTATTCTATTTAATTCTCTTCCGCCTGATAATACTAACCAAATTAGATATTTATTTAACTTAGAGCAGCTTTATTACTATAAGTAAGCCTGTAATAGAGTATAGGCTCGAATAATTAATATCTAAAAAGAGATCCTGGTAGTTATTACTAATAACCACTATTATATATATAAGGACCTGGTTGCTTATAATAACCGGGCCCTGGCTATAGGGGATAATTATATTAGAGGTATCTATTATTACTATTATAAGAAATAGTTAGTAATAAGTTATAAGGAGAGATAGTTAGTAATAATAAGCTTAAAGAGGTATTATAGTTAATTATAGATAATAAGTATCCCCCTTTAGGGCCTATAGTTAAGTTATATACTTAATAAGCTCTTCTTAGAGTTTTTAGAGTTACTATTACCTATACTTTAGCTAGCTATATAATAAAAAGTAAAAAAAAATAAAGTTAAAGGTTAGATATAAATCAGAACTTAGTTAAAAACTAATTATATAGATTATATTATATATAGCCTGATCTTAGAATATTACCCCTTATATATAGTAAAAACCCCTAAAAAAATAAGTAGTTTCCTATAGAATTAATAGTATAGAGGAACTAGAATAGGTTAAGTAAGAGGAGGCAGAGGAGGTAGCTTAAAAGCAGGCTACTTCTTTATTTTTTATTTCTTTATCTAAGCCTATATTCTTAGAGATTAAGATTAATCTAATATTTCTTTAAGAGAGTATAAAGCTATTCTCTTCCTAATTTATTAGAATAGGTATTTCTAGTCCTAGTAATATTATTAGATAAGCTACTAATAATTCTTTAAATACTTAATAGATTCCTATATATTATTCTGATTAATATACTCTTTCTATTTAACTAAATAAAATATTTATCTATTCCTGATTTTCTTTTTTAGAATCTTTTCTAATTTATATTTTTCTTTATAGATCTTAATTAGATAATCTTAGTCTAGAGTATTTTCTAGTACTTTTTTAAATAATAAGATATAAAAAACTAGATAGATATATATTATATCTAGTAGTAAAAGTTTATAGTTAGTATTTAATTTTTTCTTAATAATCTTAAATAGTTTAAGTTTTTTATAATCTAATTTATTACTTAGTCTTATTATTATAATATTTTTATAAAGTAGATAGACTTTATCTCTCTCTTTTAAGATTAATCCCTTTAATTTTATCTTATTATAATATTTTTTTATTCTTTTCTAGAGAAATTCTAGTTCTGTTTTTATTTCTATATATAATAAGTATAATATTTCTTTTATAAGTATAGTAGTTAGTATATCTAGCCTATTAAGTTCTAATTAATTCTAAAATTTAGATTTATAACTATAGTTTATATATATTAGTAATAGTTAGATTAATTCTTATACTGAACTATTATATATAATTTATACTATTAGTAATAGTTATATCTAATTATCTTATTTATAATTAATATATACTTATAGATATTATTCCAGAGTTTAATTTAAATATTCTATTTAATTATTATTTTATAAATAGTAAGCTATTAAAAGCTTATATTTTATATCTATTTATATTATAAGTAATTACTAAAACTTAGAAGTAAATATTATTCCTCTATCTAATATTATTTTATTAGATAATCTATAGTAACTAACTATATATTATAGGATCTAGTATATAAGATCTTCTATAGAGCTTACTTTCTTATATAGAATAAAATATCTATATTTTATAAGTCTATTAATAACTACTAAAATACTATTATATTCTACTCTAGTTATTAGTTCCTTAGATTTTAGTAGTTTAATAATATAATTAAAGAATATTAATTACTATAGTTATTCTAATACTAAAACTAGTTTAAGTTCTCTATATAGTTTATATTATACAGATTTAATTTATATATATATATTATATTTAGAAACTATAGTCTATACTTTCTTTTATAGTTCTAAGTAATTATAATATTATTTAATCCTATTAAATATTTTTTTAGCTTCTTAGTATTCTAATAGTAGATATTTATAGATTTCTTTAATAAGTATTATTCTTACTTCCTATTATAATTTTTCTAAACTAAGAATAATATTTATTTAAACTTTAGTATATACTATTTCCTTAAGTATAGCTCCTAAGGTTTTCTATACTAAATATTCTTTATTATTTATAGTAAGTAACTATTTATTTATCTTAGGTATAGTTTATTTATATTCTAATTTATAGCTAAGAGTATTAGCTTTTCTATTTTCTAATTCTTTTTAATATATTATTTTATAATTAAATTAGAATAAGTATTTAGTATAATATATTTATCTTCTATTTAGTTACTAGATTATAGTAAAATATTAAATATTTTTATAGTTTATATATATCTTAATCTTATATATTATTCCTAGGTAATAGTATTTAAATTCTTTAAATATATATATAATAGCTATAAACTCTTTATTATAAATAAAATAGTTAAGTTCTATACTATATAGTTTTTTTAAGAAGAATACTATAGGGTATAATACTTCTTTATTATCCCTTTAACTAATTTATATACTAATTATAAAGTCTAAAATATTAGTTTTAAGTTCTACTTCTTTTATAGAATTAAATATTTATAGTATAGGTTCTAAAAGTATTTAGTTTTTAATTTTATTAAATACTTTTTACTATCTATCTTCCTATTAGAATTCTATTCTCTTTTTTATAGTATTATATAAGGGTATAATAATCTTTCTATAGTTCTTAATAAATTATTAGTAATAGTTAGTAAACCTAAGAAAGACTTATACTTTCTTAATAGTTTTTAGTATTTTCTAATCTTTAACTATAGTAATCTTACTTTATTCTATTTATATCTTATTTAGTTAAATAGTATATTCTAAGAAGTTAACTTCTTATATATAGAAATAGCTTTTCTCTAATTCTACTAGAAGTTTTATATTTTCTAGTTTCTTTAAGATTTTATATATATACTTCTTATATATCTCTAGATTATCTAAGAAGATTAGAATATTATTAAGATAAATAATTATAAAGATATTAAAATACTCTTAGAGTACTTAATTAATTATTTATTAAAATATTATAAATATATTTATTAGTCTAAAGAGTATTATAAAGTACTTATAGAAGCTAAACTTTATTCTAAATACTATTTTCTATTTATCTTCTTCTTTAATTTATATTAGATTATAAGCTCCCTTTAGATCTAGTATAGTAAACTATTATTTTCCCTATAGCTAGTTCCTAAGTTCTATAATTAGTAGTAAGAATATTCTATCTTTATATATAATCTTATTTAGCTATTAGTAATTAATAACTAAATAGAGTTTATTATTCTTCTTTAGTATAAATATTATAGAATATCCTATAGATAAAGTTAATAATTATATATAGTCTTTTACTAGTATATTATTAATATATTTATAGAGTATCTATAACTAAGGTTTTATAAGATTATAAAGTTTATAAAAGACTAGTTCTCCTTCTTTAATAATAGAGATTTTATAATCTTACTAGCTATATTCTAATAAGCTAGTTTTAAGAGTTTTTTTAAATAGTTTATTATAAATTTAGTATTCTTCTAGGATATTCTTTAGTTATTCTTTTTCTTCTAAATTTTTTATCTTAGTATATTTATACTAAATATCCTTTTCCTTATTCTATTATACTTTTTATTAGTTACTTATTCAGCTCTATTCCTAGATTCTAATATTAAATAGTTTTAGAGATAGTTTTTCTATTTTCTTTTACTATTAGCTATACTTAACTTTATATTCCTATTATTATTCTTTTATTAGCTATTCCTAATTAATTAGTATTAAATCTATATCTAAGGGTAATTCTTATTTCTATATCTAATCTAGAACTTATATTATTTATTTTAATTCTTATTATAATAAGTTTCTTATAGTTCTAGATTATAATACTATTAAGACTATAACTACTATATCTACTTATTATTATAAATTATTATTATTTTTTATAGTAGTACTTTTAGATATTAAAAAGTAAATATATTTTTCTAATATCTAATAAAATTTTAATTTTTATTAATTCTGATTCTAATACTTAAAAGTATTCTTTTACTCTATCTAGCTAATATACTAGTTAATTAGTAGGTTTATATCTTATAGCTATAGTAGTCCTAATATAATATTATAGGTTCCTAGTAGTACTAAGTTATAGATAATAGTAAATTTCTTTCCTTAGATTTTAATTATAAGATAATTAATCTCTGAATTAATAATCCTATTATTATATTTAAATTTTAAACCTTTAATATTTATAATTATATAGATTTCTTCCTTTTTCTTCTATAGTAGGTAAAGTTAGTTAATTACTACTAGTAAGATATAATTCTCCTATACTCTATAGTTAATAAATACTATAAGCTAGTTCCCCTTAATCTCTATTTCTATAAGAATATATAGGGAGCTTTCAGCTTTTATAGCTCCTAGGGTTCTCTAATCTATTATTAGTTTTATTCTATATTATAGCCTTATTATAGATAGTTTAGATTATTTTTTACCTGATTAACTTATTTCTTAAGTATACTATACTTATTATTATATTTAGATATCTAATTTAAAAAATTCTCTAGTATCTTTAGTATATTTATATATTCTAGAATATATTATTTAAACTTCTTTATCTATTAACTAAGTTTATTCTATTCCTTAAGGAATAGTATTTTATTATAAAAGTAGCCTATAGTTTATTCTTATTTATCTATTAAGATAATTTCAGATTCTTTATTAGATTCCTTATCTTCTATTAATAATATAGTTATTAATTATTCTTATTACTAGTATTTATTATTTTCCTATACTTAGTACTATTTAAGAGTTTATATAGTAAGATTTCTATTTTCTTTATTTCTAACTAAGTTAAATACTATTTATTTAATATATAGATATATTAGATATTTCTAATTAGTATAGTTCTTAATATACTCTCTATAGTTATAAACTGTTTAGTTCTTTTAAGCCTTCTATTTATACTATAGGTTAATTTTTTTATCCTTATAAATCTTATATTACTATTCTATATATATTTTAACTAGTAGGCTATTAAGTTTATATTCTTCTGAATACTTCTCTAGATTTTATTTAAAGATAGTATATTAATTAATATTAGATAGCTTATATATAAAGTATAATATATCTCTATTAGTATATCTAGATAGTATATCTATATATAGCTATAGAAAGGTATTATTTCTAATCTTCTATTACTAATAGATTATATAGAAAATATTATAATATATTAACTATAATTCTTTATAATACTTTCTTTATAGGTTCTTCTTCTATCCTCCTAGTAAGTTAAAAAAGCTATTAGAGTATTAGATAATATCTATAGTCCTTTAACTATAGATTACTAGAGCTTCTAATATAGTAGGATCTTATTCTTTAATTTTCTTCTGATAGTAGGTATAAACTTCCTTATATTCTGCTTATATTATATTTCTAGTCTATATATATTATTTCTTTTCTTCTAATATTTATTTAGTAAGTTTATTTTTATATCTAAATACTAACTTATAGATTATAAGCAGTCTATATCTAGGATCTATATAGCTTATTTTATATTTTATTTTAAGATATTAGAATATTTCCTTAATCTACTACTAGTTTTTTATTACTATATAGCCCTTCTAGTTCTAATCTTTAGAATTCTTTAGAATTTTATAGAAAGATAGTATATATATTTTAGAAAATTTAGGGATCTTAAGTTTATTTAAATTCCCTTCCTAAGTAGTCTTTCTGATTATACTAAGGATCTTAGTTTTAGTTTTTCCTATAGTATCTAGCTATTTTTTATTTTCCTTAGTAGATTTCTAGTTTTTCTACTTTCTTAGTTTTAAATATTAAGATAATATATATCTAACCTTATTATAATTATAGTATTTCTATTTTTCTATAGCCCCTAGCTCTATAGGTCCTATATAGATCCTAATAGCTATAGAGAGTAGTAGAGCTTATTATACTCTATAGTTAGACTTATTACTTAGCTTAATATAATTCTAACTATTATATTCTCTCCCTTTCTATTATTTTTACTTAAAGAAATAGTTATTAATTTATATTATAGTAATTATATATTCTAAAAGTTCTTCTAGCTTATTAAGTTTAAAGAGTTAATCCTTAACTTTATCTTTTAGTCTATTATAGAATATAGCCTTAAGAGGTATATTATTCTAATCTAGTTAGAATATAATTTCTCTAAATTTTATAATATATTCTAAAGTAGCTCCTATCTATCTAAGTTCCTTAAGTTCTTTAATTACTTATTATTTATAATTTATCTTACTAAATATAGAGATAAAAGTAATAATAAAGTTATTATAGCTAGTAAGAATATTAATAGTCTCTTAGTCTTATATTTCTAATTTATAAGAGTTCTTATACTAGTTATAGAGATATATCTAAAATTAGTATCCTATAGTATTAATAAGGTATATTCCTATAAACCTAATCTTATTCTTATTATTCTTAAGCTTAATAGGGAAAAACTTAAAGTAAGCTTAGAGTTAGATTTTAAATCTATTAATCTTCTAAATATTTCTATTAAAGAGTTCTAAAGGTATAGATTAAATAATTTCCTTTTAATCTTTCTTAGTCTTAATTATAATATTTCTTTTCTTAAGACTTTTAATTTAAAGTATAAGTTATTTAATAATCTGCTAGATAGTAGATACTCCTTAAGTATTATTCTACTAGGTAGGAGTACTTAGGATAGTTATAATATCTTTCTATTATTATATAGTAATTAAGATAAGGTAATTAGTTAAATAAGAGTTATTAATATATAATAATTAGATAACTTATACTAAATAGGGGTCTAAGGTAAATTAGGATTAAACTAATTAGATATTATTCTAAGTAGTATAATCAGATTATTATAAACTATATAATAGGAGTTACTATTAATATATAAGTATTATAGAGCTAGTAGTAATAGATATATAGATAATTATATTAATAACTATCTAAAAGAGTATTCTATCTAATAAAATAAATATATATATATAGGAAGGTAATATATTAGATATAGAATATATTACTATTAGTATTATATAGATATACTTAATATATAGATAATTAAGTATATTAGTTTTATTTATATAATTTATAATAATAACTAAGGTGGTTTATAGAATATAGAGAGAGTAGTTTTATAATATTTAAACTTTAGATTATTTTTAATTATATTTAAATTAGAATATTAATCTTATTAGATTAAGTTTAGTATTAGTATATTAGAGTTTATTTTAATTTAATTTAAAATTATATTTATTTAGAAATAAAAAAAGTTAGTTATATAAAGTTATTAATTAATTTATTTCTATAAATATAGTATATATTTACTATTATAAAAAGTTTTTATTAGAAATATAACCTAATATCTATTTATATATAGTTATTTATACTATATAATATCTTATATATATAATAATAGTTATTAGTAATAACTATTAAAATCTCTTTTTAAATATTTATTATTTAAACTTATACTTTATTATAAGTTTATTTATAATAATAAAACTACTCTTTTATATATAAACTTAGTAGTTATATTTATTAAAACTATTATTCTATTTTCTAGCTAGTAAGAGTATAGAGATAATCTAATTTTTAATAATATACTTATAGAGAATTATAATAATATTCTTCTAGTATTTAATAATTATTATAATCTAAGATATTATATATAGTATTAATAGATAATATACTAATTTAAATTAATTTTAATTAAAATAGCTCTTTAAGTTAAATAAATAAATATTTATTTTAATTAGTATTATTAGATAGAAAAAAATTAAATAGAATAGAATTATTAGAAAGTTTATTAAATAGAAAAATTAAATTAAATAAAATTAATTTAATAGTATTTAGAATTATAATAAATTAGTTAGTTATTACTATAAAATCTTTAAAAGAAGAGTAATAGCTAATTATAAAGATTATTATATACTACTTTTAAAACTAAGTCTAGAATTATATATTAAGGGAGATATATATAATAAGATACTTTTTAAAGATATTTTTAATACTAATAGTATTATTAGAGAAATAAATAAGCTTTAAAATAACTATTTAAAGTATATAAAAAATAATAGTATTATTATATTATATATTATATATAGTTCTATAATATAGAACTAATAGCTAATTTTAAGAATATCTTTAACTAATTATTTAGAAAATTCTATTTTTTCTTTTTTACTAATCTATAGCTATTATATAACTATTAATTAGTATTAGAAAGCTTTTCTAAAATATATACTTATAGATAAATAGATATAAAGATTATTAATTAAGTTATTATTCTAGCTATAGAGTTAGACTAATTATAAAGCTAGTTTTAAAGTAGTTATAACTAAGTAGACTACTCTATAATAGGTTTCTAAATAGTAACTACTAATTAGAGATATTTAGTATATTAATATTATTATAATTAAACTAATTATTATAAAGAAAAGTAATTAGAAAATAAAGAAAAGAATATTATTATAGAAAATAGATAGAATTAGTATATTTAGCTTTAAAAAAAGTAAATCTAAAGCTTTATTATTAGATAAGATATTTATTAATATATAGAATATATAGTTATAATATAATAGGCTTAGTATATTAGTAAGTAGGCTATATTATATAGTATAATTATATAGATTATAGCTAAAAAGAGATATTTAATAAAATATTAGTATCTATAGAGCCTCCTAATTTAGTAGGTATACTAGATTACTTTTTTTTTACAAGTTACTGGTGGAATTACTACTTACTGACCCCCCCTACTGTAGGTAAGGGGGCCGGCTAATCTAGGCCTGCCAAGCACCCGTATTGCTGTTCACATGACTCAACTCCTCAAGGTCTAGACCCATGGCAAGTAGGGCGTCGATATCGACATTGAAAGGTTGCTCAAGCCCCGCAGATTGATGATCAGAAGAATCCACCGTCGAGACAGAAGTCCAGTCTTGTAAATGCGTGTCTTGTGGTGGCGGCGGTGGTGCTGTCTGTGATGTTCTGCTCGAAGCTCTTTTCGTGTTCGCGGCTTGGTCTGACATCCAAGAGTAGTCGAGAAGACTGCATATCTCCTCCGCATTTGGGTGAGATATCATCTTTGCGAGGGAGGTAGGGTTGACTAGAGATGCTGTCGCCTCTGGTTCTGGGTCAAAGGCTGATAACGATTCTTCCTGCATGCAGTTGAAGGTCGAAGTCAGCAGGAGTGCCTAGTGTTCATGCGCTGGGGAACACAAACCATTCGGCGGTAGTTCTGCCAGCGGACAGGAGCGTCGCGAAGGAATTGGAGTGTCAAGTCGTACATTCGACGAGAAGTTTCTTGGATCATAACATCGCAATCTCTCATGAACAAACAATGAATAACACCGGCGCACACGGCGCTGTACCCCAAAAAGCTTGTGAGACAAACCCGGTTCCTTAATAAGTATTGCAATAACAGTGTCAGCTTGACAGCATTTTCGCGGCTTGCCAGAAGTGTAGACCGAACAAAGGAAAACGGCACGGCTTCTTTCTGCGATGAGAGGACCCGATGGGTTAGAAACGGGTGGTTGAGTATGCATTGGCAGGTGAAGTAGAGAGCGTGAGAAAAGCACAGAATACCCATGGTCTCCGCTGTCGTGCCGTTTTCCGCGGCTACCAAGCTTGTTTCGTCTAAAACAGTGTCGATCCTGGCCCAAACCAGCGACGAACGCGATTCAAATGTCATGAGGGTGGTATTGATAGATGCGAACTCACTGCGGAAGTCCCATGGAGGGTAGGCATGTTGGGATCCAGCCGACCTCAAGCTGTATTTCTGAACCCGCCCCAGGGTGGATGCCACGAGAATCAAATGTCCAGCTTGGTCGATTTCTGCAGCACTGTTGGTCATGTTGTGCAAAGATGCTAGCTTGACCCTTATGCGGTGCCCATCTGCGTGTTGCGATCCTGTAAGCTGCCGTGGTAGGTCCAGGGTGCAATCAGTGTCCTGGATAGCTGGTTTGTGCTGGGGGCTACAAGAAACCAGACGATCCAGTAGGTAGACGGACCAGAAAGTCCAGCGATGTTCCTCCTGTAGCCACATTGGCAGGGCAGGATCGGGCTCGGAGGATAGATTCAGTGCTTCTGCGAAGCGGACGGAAAGACCTATTTTTACCCAGCCACGCTGATTCTTCCCGGCTACCCCATATCAATGATTTACGATTAGCCCACCGTACATGGAATGTCAAGTGTGGGGTTCCGGGAACCAGCGAGAAGGAAAAATGTCGGTCAAGGACGGACTGCGGAGACTCACCTGTGAAGTCTATAACAGCCAGCATATTAACCGCCTGGACTGTGTGTACATTCATAAAATCATCCTGGCTGAACACTTTTTCGTTAATCTCACTCCATCCTGTATCCGCATAGCTTTCGACTGCTTCTTCATGGCGTCCTTGGAAGAACGGGTCTTCAGAGAACCTGCAAGCTGTCGCCACAAATGCCAGCAAGAGCCAGCTAGGCAAGGCGTTTGCCAAGAGGCGTCGTCGGAAGCTTTCTTCCGTAAAGTAGAAATACGGTTGGCTATGGCAGTACTGAAAGTAGGTGTCCGTCAGGGACTCAAGGACTATCGGTGACGGTAGCGACGTGAACCTATGACGTTGAGTTGATCTGGTCAGCCGGGGCTAAGGAAGAGATATGAGCAGCCTGCATGAAATGACAGTTTGTGATATTGACGCGATGCAGCGGTAATCCCACTACTTCGTGACTGGAGAAGGTGTGGGGGAGGGCCATACGACTGTGACGACGCTGAGGTAGATGGCGTTCTCCAAGTGTTCTGCTGGATTCGGGGCCCACCCATAGGAAGGAAAAGGTTTCTGTCAGTAGCAATGTGTCAGTAAATCTGCTCTCATCTCATTCCGAGTCTCACGCCCGATAAAGAAGTCGTACCCCCTTCCGGTGTTATTCAGCAAGTTCAGTTGGGACTCGAGCATAGCAACTCTAGCGGACAAGGCTACATCTTGCTGTGATCAGGCTGCTCAGTATGTGTTCTTCACACGGAAAAACGACGATGGAGGGGCCATGGTACAAACCGAACTCTTAGAGCCAGCATCTATTGATGCAGACCCTGTTGCGTTAGAGTATGTTGTTTGGGGCTGATGCTGTTGACGAGACAGGTGTGGGCGCTCTCCATCAACGGAGAAGGAGAAATCATCATAGGTACATGCTTGCTTGAGTCGAGCGCAGAACGCACAGGTGGGCCGCTCGCCGGAGCACCGCGTCTTCTTTCGCCTACATGAGGTTTGCATGGTTAGATCAACCTGTATCTCTGGGGGCCGGATGCGGAGGCGTGTGAGGATACCTGCAGTTTTGACAGGCCTGGCGGATGCGCTTTGCCTCTCTTTCGCTCATGATGTATCCTTCTGGGCCAGAACAGTATAGCAGATTGTTCCGGTGCCCATCAAACGGACATAGAATGTGGTGCAATAACCAGGGAAGATCTTGAGCTGAGAAGCGGGGTTTGATTACGGCCGATAAATTACTAAGTGCTACGGAGTGCAAGCTACCCTATAGCAGGTCTGGATTACTTATTTCTGCGACGCCAGTGTCAAGTGTGGCATTGAAAAACAACAAGTGGCCCGTGCGTGAGACACCGGATTCGTGTCAGACACGTGACCGCGGTGGATCGGTCTCACGGCTTGAATTATGATGTGTGTTACCGTTACGGCACAGGGAAAATCGTGATATTGAGTTTGAGTCAACTGAGGATGACAAATTTCACTACAATTGTAACCAAACAGGTTTGTTTAAAGACCCTATCCGGATGATTGGCTAGCGGAATCGGCCGAGCAGGTATAAATCATTCTATCTTCCATCCCTCGACCTTCTGTGTTTTTATTTGGAATAGGCAGTCCGGATAAAGTATTATCTCTCTGCTCAGGGATTATTCATGCGCTAGTTTTTCTCTGTGACGGCTTGACTGGGCATTAATCAGCAACGGCCAGGCCTCCAAGAACCCTAGGAAGGCTCTTTCTGGTCTCCCCTGTTGTGCAGGGAGCATGGCAATCCAGGATAACGCTAAGGCATCTAACCGTGCCCACTTCCCGGCCCCACTCCAATTTACGCTTTGGAGATCATTGAGGCCAAATGGCTCGAGTCAACCAGGAGTCGAAAAGGAGCGACCGTGCCTTCTAAAACCACACCATGGACTTAAGGCGGTATTAGGCTTACAACCGCTCGGAAAGAGGAGAGAATCAATCGTTATCACAAGATAATCGAACCTATTTAACATCTCGGGAGCACTCTCTTCGGGACATATCCTAGCAAATTTAATATATTCAACACCATCCCGCTAAGCTTTCCTATCCCACATTTAAATTGAAGCCGCAAAAATGGTCAAGACACTTCCCTTTGCTGACATTGAGGTTAACACCCCTGGCTTTGGTGCCATGGGCATCAGCTCTGGCATGGGGACCAACCTGAGCTTGGAGGAAGCCGAGCCTGTCCTTCTCAAGGCTATCGAGCTGGGATGCACATTTTGGGATACAGCTGTACGTTTGCCAACGTCCAGTTTCTTAAAACCGACTCTGACGACAGGCCCGATGTTAGGTTGTCTACCAAGCAGGAGTCAACGAGAAGCTGCTCGGCGACTTCATCAGAAAGCACAATGTCCGCGACAAGGTTTTCCGTAAGTACCAAACGCATCACAGAAGCAACTTGAAACTCACTACGTATTTGCAGTCGCCTCAAAGTGTGGCTTCGATATCTTTGAGGGAGGAGGACGCGTCACCAACTCGGCGTCTCATATCAAGGAGTACATCGAAGGGACGATTAAGAGACTCGGGTTCGCGCCGGACCTTTATTACCTACATCGGATGGATCCCGGTATGTTCACTGAGGCGTAACCCTATTGCAACGGTCATCTGACAGTATCTAACTAGATACCCCACTCGAGGAGTCCATTGGCGCCCTCGATCAGCTTCGTAAGGAAGGCAAGACTAAATACATCGGTCTGTCGGAATGCTCTGCTAAGACACTTCGCAAAGCAAATTCAAGTAAGAGAAGAAAGTTCACCACCTTTAAGTCTCGCTACTGATACCTGGTCCCCAAATATTAGTCGCCAAGATCGACGCCGTCCAGTCAGAGTACTCTGCGTTTGAGACATTACATGAGACGAATGGTGTGATCGACACCTGCAAAGAGCTGGGCGTAGCATATGTTGCATACAGCCCCCTTGGCCACGGGGTACTTGTTGATGACTTCCAGTACAAGAGCCCTGACGACTTTGCGCCAGATGATTTCCGTCGCACCTGTAAGTTGTCACTTGCTCACCATCCCCACGACCTACTAAAGTATATAAATTATGGTATTTCTAACCTCTGGTTAACATGTAGCGCCTAAGTTTCAGGGAAAAAACTTTTACAAGAACCTGGCGATTGTAGAAGAAGTTAAGAAACTTGCAGCCCGAAAAGGGTGCACTTCGGCCCAGATTGCCCTTGCTTGGGTTGCTGCTCAGGGGATGATTGCTATTCCTGGCACGATTAAGCCTAAGCGCCTAGAGGAAAATTGGGCATCTAGGGACATTATTCTCACGGAGGAGGAGCAGGCGGAGTTGCGAATTATCCTTGATAAGACCAAGCCTCATGGAAATAGGTTCGGTCCTGCCCACGAGGCTGTGATTGATCACTAGATTTATAATAACATCAGTGGTTTTATCATTAGTTTGAGGAAAATTTGGCTCTTTAGTAAGACCTGCTTGCTGAAGAGGGCCTTCTCAACTATCTTGCTATTGCGCAGCAACTGGCTCCCGCGTGGATAGTGCCAAGTGATGGCTAGGATAACTACTTACGCTTCCTCTTATGGATTTGACTGCGTCTTGACCGTAGACTAACTGTTTGGAGTATTCATGTACAAGGATCTACAATTGGGTACAGTTCCTCACCAGTTCAGAGGATATTCACCTCTCCTGAGAGCTATTTATACCCCCCCCCCCATAATATCCCTATTGCAGACAGCTTTTAACTCCGGGAAGGAGGCCGTATCACACAGTATTGCGTGGTTTCTTGGTATCCATTGCGAAGTGCTATCATAACCTATATTATGAATGTAACAGTTGACGTTATTCCTGCATAGTCTATGTATTTAGAGCAAATTTCTAAGCACCCTAGTTGTCTTTCCATATCTCTGGCCGCTGGTCAGTGGACTCTCTGACGTGACTTTTAAATTATTTAGTGTAAGAACAACCCCAAGGATTAATTTGTCTTGGCTCAGCATTTTTGTCCCCCCCCGGGGGGGGGGGGGTTGAAGGTGTCCCAACCACTGGGGTGTTTTATGCATTTAGCTCTCTTACTCTCGCATCCTTACTCGTGCAAAACCGATGCGGACGGTAAAGGGTCTTCGCTTTGGATGCTCTGTTTGAAAATTCCAAAATAGGCAAGTCGCGCCATGGGAAAGTGCCCATCCCATTGATAGCTCACGAGGGACCTAATGCCGCGTCGCGATACCTTGACCATTTTCTTCCCGTCTTCTAGGTCGACGCTCGACATATGACCCCCTACCCGTCCCCACTCCGTTAGTGCCGTGTTGGCGTGGTCCGAGCCGGGCCCACTCTTCCCGGAATCTCAAAACGGTCCGGTTAGCCCCTTTGATACGTTGAATGCCGTGTCCCAAGATCAGTCGGCTTGTTGCTGCTGCTGCCTGTAATAACTTGTGGCGGGTTTCTAATGATGACCAAAGCAAGCACACGCTAACCATTGGCACTAAGCACTGGGGAGGAGGGTGCATAGCTACTGTCAACTATGTCGATGGATGCATGTGTTAGCCAGAGTAGGTCGATTGACTCAAAACCCAAATCTCTCCATCACCCATAATAGTGACAACGCTTTCTAAGTCTTCTGCGACACTCCTCGATGTAACCACATCCATCTACGTTTGTCCTTCATATTCTCACGAAAATCACCAAGTTCACAAGATCTCCCGACCAGAGGGCATATTTATACCTCTCAAGCGATGATTCAGAGTTAACTAAGGCTTGGTGTGACGCAAGGTTAATCAAAAGAGCGTAGACAACTGAGAGAAATGTGAAAATATGAGAATTCTAACGAAGTTTGTAAGGCTGGGAACGCCAGTCTAGATTTCTACTCGAACCAGGTTGGTTGCCGAGAACTCGGCTTCTAACTTAGGTGTTTGGTAATAACAGGACTGCGGTACATACAACTCAGGTCTCAGCCGAGTGTATCCCTTCATACTGATCAACTCAAACAAGGTGAGCGACTAGCCATTTCCCGCTTCCCCCATCCCGCCCCGTAATACGACTACTTGGTACACGGATCTTCCGAGGGCTCGATAGAAAATCCATCGTAGGCCAGGAGACTACCACCTTGAGGAGCAAGATTTGCGCGGTGGGTGATTGGGTCCTTTGCTACGGTGAACAAGGTCTGAAAGCTATACTTTCGTTAGAATAATACATCGCGAGCAGAGGATATGTCCTCTAATTCCGAGCATTTTACAGAACTTACTAAGTTGTAGAACAGTTGCCATCGGCGGTGGTGACTGACTGCATAACGCCGTATACATGGAACGTCTTTTCGGTTGCCGACTCTTCGGCCACGACAGTCTTGTTGGGAAAGTGCTTGGGCGTCGTCAGCGAACGTGTTTAGGCGTGGGGTTACTCATAACGTGTGAACTCACATTCCATTGAACCGAACCATCAGCGGGTAACATGGCCGCCCTAGAACATAGAATGGCGTTTGCTCCTGTAGCCACGTTTCCCAAGACGATCAAACTCCCATTGGGGGCAAAGAAATCGGTGTAGCTGGATGTTGTCGTCGGATCCTCATTGTTTCTCAATAACCTGCGTGAAAGACATTGTCACCTTCTGGAAGTTACTCATGTCGAGCTTCTTGTGACTTACTCAAAATACCAAGGTCCGAAATCAGGGTCAACGCGGCAGCTAGGGGAGTAATCTAACATAGAGATTGTATGAGAAATCCCAAACATAAAGCCGAACAGTAGGGGCAAAGTATGGCGCTTCATTTGATAGTAGAAAAACGGTGCTGGATATATATTCTGATTTGGTGATCCAGAACCAGAACCAGAACAGCATGCCATCACTGGTTGGTTTTATAAGATCTTACCGTCGGTCAAAGGTACTCACCTCGGGGTTTACGGACCCGTGAGAGTCCTGGTATCCCCAGCAATCTCCCACCATAACACGCGTTCATCAACTTAGAGTTCGTTCTAAAACACAACTGGTTATGCTACCAACCATATTTGTCATCTCGTGTAGATGAATATACTTCCAATAACAGCCCTTATCTCCGGCGTTCGACACTTCATACTTATTTACTAGCGTCGGCTCATATCCGTGGCTTCCCGCCCCATAATAGTCGTCTGTGCTTCGATGTCATTGGTGACTGATGTGGCGTCCGAGGCTTCGGTCCGGCGGACCGGGGGCGATGTTGAGGTCATGCTGCCGAAAGTCATCCGTACGGAGTAACGCAAAATCCGGTTGGAAGACGATGTTTTTCGGGGCCTCGGGAGGGACTATTCTCCGTCCACTCCGTCGGTTTCGGTTGAGGCCTCCACAGTTCCTAGAGGCAACATGTCCAGCACACTACCGGTTAACCTGTCATCACAACCTCCCTAGACCCCAGCCGGTGCCTCCCACGCGATCCACGAATCCGTCCCCCATGACTTGAAGCCCATGAAGACCAAAGCATCAAATTCTCCCGCACCAAGCCGTGTACAGGGGTGGCAATTCCGGGGAAGGCCAAACTAGGCTTCGCCAATCACTGTCATGCGGAGGCGCCCACCAGTAGCGCCTTCTCAGCTGCCCAGGCGATCACTTACTCATGTTCCAATGCTTCCCTAGACCCACATGTATACACATGTATCGTTATGGTCAATGTGCCATGTCTGTAGAGAGGGAGACACCTGCATGCCACTTAGTCTATGTACAAGCTTAGTCTATAACGGTTGGCTGTCTGGACAACTATAAGTGTACCTCGCTCACCCTTTCCTCCAGCTCTTTCGTCCCTGTATCTATCCCCTTCGGTATTCTCAGACTTTTTTTGTCCGCTCACGCCAAATCCGAACAAAGGCCACCGTGCTTCTTGATAGATCTCATCCTCATTCTTCGTTCCTTTGGCCCTGTGCTCTCCCTCCATTCAACTTCCCTCCTTGTCTTATCTCAGACCTGGAACCATGATGCCCGACGAAACCCAGAAAAAAGAACATGGCGGCATCCCCACGTCCGGCGACGGTTTCGAGGTGGAGTACTCGAGCGATCCTAACAGGAGTGGTTTCGATCAGGTGTCGACCAAGAAACTTTTGAGGAAGATTGACTGGACGTTGATCCCCTTCCTCGCCTTATTGTACCTGCTGTCTTTCTTGGACCGAACCAATATTGGCAATGCCCGCTTGGCCGGAATCGAGGCCGACCTAGGTCTGGCGGGTCTCGACTACAACGTAGTGTTGGCTGTCTTCTTTCCATTTTACATCGCCTCCGAGATTCCTTCCAACTTGGCCATGAAGAAATTCCGTCCCTCAGTCTGGATCCCATGCATCATGATTGTCTGGGGCATCGTTTGCACTCTCATGGGTCTTGTTACCAACTATGCCGGCCTTTTGACATGCAGAATGGCTCTCGGTCTGGCCGAGGGTGGCCTCTTTCCAGGTATCAACTATTAGTAAGTATCTATGACCTCCTTTCCGCTCCGCACTCTCGTAGTGGTCTGACCGATCCATCAGTATCACCCTCTGGTATCGTCGCCACGAGTGCGGTTTCCGCATGGCGATTTTCTTCTCTGCAGCAACCGCTGCTGGTGCTTTCGGCGGCCTTCTTGCTAGGGGCATCGTGGAGATGGACGGTGTTGGCGGCAAGCCCGGCTGGGCTTGGATCTTTATCCTCGAGGGACTCGCAACGCTCGTTGTTGGTAAGTCAGGCTCTCGACTCGCAGCAACTCCCTGAAGAAATGACGACTGAATGCTGAACAATTATCTTGTACAGCCTTTGCCGCCTTTTTCGTCATGAATGATTATCCTTCTACGGCTAAATTCCTCACCATCGCAGAGAAGGAAGAGGTCACTCGCCGGCTGGAGCAGGACAGATCTGCGTTAGCCGACGAGTTCGACATGAAATATTTCTGGGATGCCATTAAAGATTGGAAGATTTGGGTACACATGGTAATATTTACTTCGGAAATATTATTGCATGTGCTTGGTGCTGACAACATCGTCCAGTTCATCACCATTGGCATCTACACCCCTTTGTACTCCTACTCCCTGTTTCTTCCTACCATCGTCCGCACCTTAGGCTACAGTAATGAGACAGCCCAGCTCATGACTGTCCCACCTTACGTCGTCGCTTGCGTAGTCTGCGTTGCCGGCGGCTACGTAGCCGATCGCCACGGCCAACGTGGAATGTATATGATTGGCTTCGGGTTACTGTCGTAAGTTTCTCCCTCTCATTTTTGACGCAGGCGCTCAATTCATTTTACAGCATCGTTGGCTTCGTCATGCTCATTGCCACCCACAATAACACGGTGAAATACGTCGGTTGCTTCCTAGCTGCAGCCGGTGTCTTCCCGAACGTTCCCCAGGGTGTGGCTTGGAACGGCAACAACATAGGTGGCTCTGTCAAGCGAGGAGTCGGTATTGCGATGCATATCGGTAAGCCCCATCATAAATAGTAAGTCAGAGTGGTTGGACTAACTCGATTAAGGCTTCGGAAATCTGGGTGGAATGATTGCTGGCTTCATGTTCCAGTCCAAGCACTCGCCTCAATTCTACCCCGGACACGCAGCTATTATTGGGTTCCTCACCATGTCATTGATAGGTTCTATCTTCATGACGACTTATCTGCGACGGGAGAATGCCCGGCGAGACCGAGAATACAAGAGCCCGTCAGAGTATACGGCGGAGGAAATAATGGCAGAGCGTGGCAAGGGTGATGATGCTACATTTTTTAGATACACCATTTAGGATCCCAAAGTGTAGCCGGGGAATACCGCTTCGATTACCGTATATTTTGATGAAACGAGTGGTCTAATCAGTCATTCGTTCCAGCACACATTACTTAAACACCATTGTAGGGTATTTATTTTTAGCACCCCAAGTATCTTTAAGCTCTTTTTAAGCTGTCTTAATTAATATTTAGATGCTAATAAAATCGGGAAATTTCACTGCAAGTTTAGGAACAAACAAAAAGCGGTGTAAATGACATGGAACTTGGTATTGGTTGACACTGGGCTCACCATGACTTGTCGGACGAAAACTAGCCACTGACTGCGCAATGAAAGGCGACCCTCTCTTGTGGCGCTGATCCGCGGCGAACAGCCCAATGGTTGCGGGATAGATATGAAAGGTCGTCTTTGGATAAAGCAATTTTTCGAATACCTGTGAGGGAACGATCATGTGACTTTCATACTTTATGAATGGCAATTGATAGGGGCGCATCCGCCTTAGGGACGCGCCAGGTTTATAGCCTCTGATTCATCAGCCACTTTTCTATTAGTACAGGCAGAATTCTGCCGACGCTCCCGAAGTACCTCGAGCTTGGCTCTCAATCTACCTAAATAAGCGGATGATCCACCATAAGTCTCTCAACCATCAACCACCAGGTCTTTCGTTATGCTCCAGTCCGAGTCACCTTTTAGCTCAGAGAGCAATTCAAGACGTCGAACTCGAAGCCCCGGTCTTAGCTGCGAATCGTGTACCCGAAAACGACAGCGGCAGAGTCGACAAGCCAGTTTCAGCCTACCATTTCTCGCGAATAGACCTCGTTCAGCGAGTAGCAATGGAATAAGTATCGGCCAATACTATGGAGTCGGCGACGGAGATATAATCGCAAACCTCTTCGCATCTTATCCATAGACCTTTACGACCGCTCTATGGCCCTATAGATCGCAAGGGCTTCGTAGGTAGCTACTCTTAATGGAATCGCTCCGAGTCTATATCGTAATAATACTGAGTTAGCACCTAAACGCGACCTGTTCTAGGAGGATTGGCCCAACGTAGTTGCTTCTGGGCTGGGAAGAACTAGGCTTGTTAAGAGAGCTGGCTTCACCGCCTTCACGGGGAAGTATTTATAGGTCTAGAAAATTTGGCCCAATTAGATGTTATAAAAGCTTGCGCGTCCCTAAGGCGGATGCGCCCCTATCAATTCGTGATACGTCCCTATCAATTGCCTTATAAATAGTCTCACTTTATGAATATTGTATAAATAGCTTTAAGTTAGAGCTTTCCTCAGGAATCTCTTCCTCTCCTTGTAAACAATCATTTTGCCCAAGTCGCACTCGACCTCGTTCGTGCTCTAGTCCCGTCACAATACTATAATCTGCTCGAATTTTTAGATTCGATATAGCTCTTTAATAACGCTTGTTAGCTGCCCAGGCTTTCATTAAGGAGCGGCGGCTCATATGGGTTACAGGTGCACGCTGACCACCCTCGCCAGTTGACGAAAGATCCTTGATCATTCCTTCACTGAGAGCGACCGGAGGATATTGTAGTTGTTGAATATAATGGAGACTTTCTATTTGATGCAGTTATATACCTTGAAGCGGATGATGCCGGGATCTCCTTACACACTTGGTTACATTGAATCTACTATTCTACCATTACTAGACCGTGACCTACATTACTCACTATGACATCCTGATCCACTAGATCATACTGTCAGACGAAACAGGCTAGAGCCTTGGCATGTGACCTAGAAAAGAGGGGAAATGCGGAATCCCGCTCCCTCGAACTGGGAGAGAACTGTTGAACAGAAGGCATATGCTGGGGTGTCACGTGCGGGTCAAGGGTCTTATGATAAACAGCAGATCTTTCAAGGGCAGACACTTAACGAGAACACACAACATGAATACACTGATTTGGATCAATGGACCGAATACATGTACTGTTTGACATGTCCTTTGAGTTAAATGACTAATTCAGTAACGTACATAATAAGCGAATGTCCCAGATAAGCGAATGTCCCAAAAATCCCAACCTTTAAGACAGGATTCCAGATAAAACATAAAGCATTGAATCAACTAAATTCAGTCGCTATACTCTTCCCCAGACGTCTTAATAACTACCTCACATGTTCTTCTATTATGACTGACCTTACCGTATATTCCACAACGGCTTTCCTTCAGCCGCGCCAACCTGCCTCAACCACCACTTCTCGACGACTCAGCCTGTACCTGTATATCAACATCCATTTCATCAATTGCTTCTCTGCCCTCATCTACAGTTATCTTCCCTCTATCCTGTAAGCGGGTTCTTTTTGCTTTACACCGCTTACTAAGGGCCTTATTTGACTGTCGAAGGTCCTCGACCTCAGACTTCAATAAGGCCATCTTATGCGTTTATTGCCTTTGTTCCCTTGGTCAATGACTTAAGAGCCTCAAGAATAGATTCCGGAGAGCTGCTTTGATACCTTCTAATTTGTCTTTCGAGGGATTCGGACCGAGATCTAGCCTCGAGGATTGTCTTTGGGGTCTTAGAGACCCAAGGGTTAGGCAGGCTGGCCTCTTCCTCAGCAGGCGTTGGGGTCCGTAGCTTTATATCAAGCTTTGATATGACACTTTCGGGGACTAAAGGAATAAGCCCGGCTCCTCTGAAACCCTCCTTGATGTTGCTTTTCGTCATAGTGGCCTGGTAGACAGCGTAAAAGGCTGGGAAGAACTCAGTCTTCGAAACGTGGGTCATAGAGTATTTGATCAATTGCTCAATCTCTCGACCGTATGCCTTTTTCAGCAGCCCAAAGCACCCAACATCAAGAGGCTGGAGTAGATGAGACGAATGAGGCGGCATACGAAACGTGATAATCTTGTTTTCCTCACAACAGGTCTCAAAGAACGTAACATAGCGTAGGCACTCTCTTCATGTGCTGCATATAGCGATCAGCCTATCCACATCAGTATGATAAAACCCCTATGCAAGGGTGGTCAATAAGACAGTTTTGTGGACTGAGCAAGAGTTCAGCTCAACTCAGAGTATTATCAAGGCCTATCAGATCGTTGTCGGCCTTCGCGAGCTCGCTAGATGGGTAAGGGATATGTATATCGTGGCATCCCTTTGACCGTTGTAAGGCAACACTTGCGGTAGTAACAGGGGGTGGGACCAACGAGAATGACGCAAATGAAAGGTACCTCTGCCTCCACCTAAATTTAGTAGTGATAGAAGTCCCAGCAATTTCCCGATTTACAAAGCGCTATATCACACTGCTTACACCGCCAACGTGATTTCCGTACGCGGCTGTTGCCACTGTCTGCCCCCAACGGCCGCCGCGGCCGACCCTCGCCTAGCCGTACACGCTGACAAGCCCGGCATGCCGACGGATTCTTATTTGGACCCAATTGTGCTGTGAGACAGACGTTAATTCGTCTCCCGTTCGAAACCTCTGCCGTGACTGACTTGCTGGTGCATAGACCCCCTTTCGACTGCGGCGGTAACCGGCCGAGGTTGACCTGCATTTCTTTCGTACTGTCTCCAGCGATCCTTGGAGTCTTGACTATACAAACTGCCCAGGGTTATTTCATGGCACGCATGGCGGGGCCGATCACACCACCCCTCGAGATCTGACATCGAAATTACATATACTGCCCAACCATTTGATCATACCACGCAACAAATTTGTCTGCTGAGCCCAACCCGCCCTGACTCTCCGGTACACATCCAGCCTGAACATCACTCCTCACATCCAGTACCCTACCCCACGGCGCAACATAGGCGCCTGTCTGAGCCAGGGGAATTTCACCCACTGCAGCGAACAGTTCGGTATAAGCTCCCATGACCGGAGGATTCATGACCAATTCCAGCATGAGATTCTGCATTTTGCTGTTGTGTCTGATCAAATCCGATCGCAGATTTCCAGGATTCCAGCACAAGTGCGGAATCTGGCCCGCGGCGTCCTTCCGCCCATTCACAGCTGCAAGGAAGAGATTCCCGGCCTTTGACGCGGCGTAAAGGCTCCGAGGGTGAATAGAAGTATCAGGGGCAGCTGGGTCGGTCGTGGAAAACTTCATTCCGCCGGGCTTGTACGATCCGACGTCAATGGCGATAGAACCGGCCCAAGTAATACAGACGGAACCAGGAGCAGATCTCACTGCTGTCTCCAGAAGGACAGGGCGGAGGAGCAGGTAGAGAAGATGGGACCCTACGCAGTTGGTGCCGATCTGCATCTCGAGACCCTGTGCTATCTGGGAGCCTGGAGGGGTGTTCATGACCTATTTGGAGCTTAGCACGATGCGAAATCGTCAGTCTTGGGGAAGCATACCCCAGCATTGAGGGTCAGAACATGCAATGCATTTTCTTTCGAGAGAAACTTGTCAACTGCGGGTTTCAAGGTTGCGAGGTCCGCAAGATCGAGCTTGAGGAATTCGGCGCGGCCCCCCGATCCTGGGAAGAGCGCTCGTAGCTTCTTAATCGAAACCTCGGCTTTGGATTCGGATCGACCAGCCAGGTAGACCACGGCATTATGCTGGTAGAGAATCTTGCAGAACTCAAAACCAACTCCGCCATATCCACTGGTAAATGATATTAGGAACTACAAGTCTGATAATCCCCAGCATGCTTATCCAGTGACCAGGTGAACCTGTGTGGCGTCAGTAACTAGGCTATCTCAGTACGTAGTCGGGGCTTCACACCTTTCCAGTTTGGTCTGGACAATTTTCCTCCGTGATCGTGGGCGTCGGTATAAAATAAAACTGACTAAGAGTATTCCCCATGGCTATCAAGGTCCGCTGAAGGGTATCCGTGGATTTGTCGAGCGACTGGGAAAGAGATCCAATATAAAAAAAATGGCGATGCTGCGAGTGATAAGAGAGATGGAAGGAAAGGAATTGTTAAATATAAACTCAACTAGTTATCATTTTGTCTTGATATCACTTCAAATGTTCTCGGATTTAGGTACCATTATCAGGCCGGCGAGTTAACGTCTCGGAGATAACGCGGACGTTATTGTAGGCAAAATATGTGTGGAAAGACTTCTGCTCCGGCCGCACCCTCGGATATCTAATGCCCCGGGGGCTTGACTAAGCAGACTGCGCTAGCTTTAGCTGCCCCCTCCCCACCGGAGGAGAGGTGGGGGCCCATCGGGCTGGGATGCACATTTTGGGATACAGCTGTAAATACGTCGGATCGACTTCGGATTTCCAAAGAAAGGGAGCCCAAGTCATCCTTTCCGGGGCGATCGTAAGTATAACGCCGCCTTAAGTCCGCGGTGTTGGCTGGCAAATCAAGAGTCTCTCGTCTTCTGTGCTTCAAGCCGATGAGATGTATCAAAGGTTCTTGTCGGCGTCGGCGTCGGGGTAGGGACGGCAGGGTGGGGACGGAGTACTAATAGTCTGCAAGGTGGGGTCCCCTTCCAGGACCACTCGGTTGCCGTTCCCACCCGTGCCTACCCATCCCGTCTCCACTCCGAAACAAGTTCCATCAAAATACCTCTGTGCTAACATACCAACGAAAGGCGCTTTCTACACGATGGGGTTATTTGCTATCGAGCTTCTTAAAGGATCTTACTGATGCAGTCCATGGACCGAACATTCTCATTTTGGGAGTGATGAGTAAGCAGTAGATATCTTCGGGATTCAGTCAGGCAGTACTGGGAAGGGGGTTCAACAATATCAATAAAACCTCTAGAAACGTATAGTGAAGCAAACAGGGAAAAGGGACATCAGCAAAGCTATTGTAAGCACAATGTGTGTACTCAAGCTTCAAATGTATACAAGGTCCAAGGCAGGGTACTAAGGGGGGTCTTCACTAGGTAACTCCGGCAAGCCCCGAAAAAGTTGACTGCTGAGTCATTACTGACAATTGGGTTAAGGAAGCTGTCTGCTTTGTAGCTAGGCCGAGAAAAGGGCCGGCCGGGATTATCAAGGGTGGCAAATTCCCCACAACTCTGTAGATAAAGAGCGGAGAGGGGTAAAGATATATTTGAGTTTCCTAGACATCTTCCTGAATTTCCAAAGTATCTAACATTCTTCCCTTAAGCCTTCTACCTCACTTGCCTCACTCTCCGAAGTGTTAATTGCTAAGTTCAATCTTCTTTCGCTCCTGCCTCTGCTACCGTAAACAATGGACAGGTTCGCCTCCCGCCGTCTTAAGAGGCCACCTCTACAATCCTCTTAGAGCTAATACTGTGCCAGGTTGAACGAACCCCCTAGCAATCCCGAGGTTCAATCCCCTTAAACATAGGCCGGCTTGGTTGGCAATGCTAACTATGGCGAAGCCTCTGCGCGACAGAATAGCCCGATTCATTGATTTCATCAATTCGGGCGACGAAACCATCGGCAAAGAAGTCGTTTCTGAATCAGCCGTGTTCCATGTCCCTTTCGGCAGCGAACCTCTCAAGGGACTTGGTGGCTATATGCAAATCCTCGGCATGATGCGGAGCGCCTATCCTGACATCCAGTGGTTCCTGGAGGAGACCGTTGTCGAGAAAGATACGGTTGTTGCACTGTTCAAGATTTCCGGCACACATCAGGGGGAATTCTTTGGTTTCCCGGCGTCTGGCAGGCAAGTTCAGTCACAAGCTATGAACATCTACAGATTTGCCGATGGTGAGATCGTGGAGGAACGTGGGCTTCCAGATATATTCGGAATGCTGGTCCAGATTGGAGCAATTGCTGTTCCCGGCCTCCAATAGCTGTGGAGACGGAGGTGTGTTAGACACAGAGCCTGATCTCAATTGTGAAAGATCCCCATGTCCATCGCGGAAGAATGATACTGTTGGGTCACGTTCAGGGTCAGGTAGGGGATAATGTTGGTTGCGTGACTGGTATTGTTGGTTGTTTATTGGTTGGCTGGCATGGGCTAGTGATATAACCTCGACAGGACAGTGGCGCAGTCTGGTGCCTGACCCACCAACAGTACACGTAGGCGGGCAAGCAGGCAAGCAAGACAGCAGCAAAGCGGGTATATATAAATAGCTGTGCTACACAATTGTGATGTGATTGATAGATATAATAGAGCTCATAAGAATTTACTATAATTAGACCAGGATTCCCCTTGCAATTATAAGTCAGCCCTAGGGCAACCTAGAAGTATAAAGAGACAGACAATCACGGTATTCTTTATTATTTGCCCAACAACTACCTACCCTTATATCTTCACCCTTACACTCTTCTTCTCCCTCGGTGGTATCAGCTTTATCTTCTACTGTATTCACCTATTTCGCCATGACATCCTCGGCCCAAAACCTCGATCCATTCTCCAAGCATATGAGGGACAATACCGACAAAATGGTTGCAGAAGGTCACCCTGAACGCATTGTTGGCGATATTCAGAGCCTGATCATAGGTGTAACTAAGCACTTCAATTTGGTCCCGGATTCTATTGTCAAAAGCCTCCCGTCATATCTTCATGATATATAGTATAAATGCATCCAGGCAGGGAAGAATATTACAGCCTGGTCTGAATCGCAGGATGTCCTTGTATTTCACCTCGTTGCTGTGAGGAACTTGGGATCTCCCCCCCCTCCAGCTGGCAGCACCAAGGGCAATACATTATCTGACGGCCGTATATTCTGGTCTGATCTACCCCTATTTGCGCAAGATCTAGTGGAGGAGTTTAGTAGCCGCTTCTATCAGAAGGGCTCGTATACTAGTGAGCAGTACCAGAATATGGGAGCGTTTCTTGGACGATTGATTTCTGTTGGTATCTATGATAGCCCTGCTCTATGTACACTCTCACTATTCCGAGAGATACTAGAGGTGCCACGATTACTCAATATAGGCCCAGAGAGTGGAGAGATCCCCCTTGACCATCTATTGTTTGCGCTTTCTTCTTTGATTTCTCATTCGAGATGGAGCCTTCCGATCTTGGCCAGCAACCATCCATCAACTCCTACCACTGATAACAGTCACCCAGACCTAACAGGTCTTGGTGAACTGGCCATCAAGGCTGGGAACATTCCCTCATCTGGCTATAGCCCTCAGCGTTGGGCCTTTTGGATGGAACGGCTTCAGGAGCTCTCTCAGTGCGGGGATGGGGAGGTTCAATCGAGGGCTGAAGATTGTAGAGATTCGATGGAGGAGGCTCAGACCATGAATCGACTACTGTAGGAGATAGATAGTGGAGAATTTTTCTGGGCGAAGGTCAGCACTGGAATAAGCTATATTACCTCCAGTTATTCAATATAACCAGAGTTGCACCCTGAGGCGAGGGCTATCATCTACACTAGGTTTATGCCTTGAATTAGAATTCTCTATAATTATTATTATTTATCGCGTCTATCTATCTATTTAGTGATATTGAGCAATTCTTCATATGCTAAGTTGAACTCCAAAGTTTGGTGAGATAGAATTCAAGATTGAATATCGCTGCTAAAAGCGGTCGGGTATCCGTTCGCGCGGCCCGGAGGGCAAGCTGCTGTACAGGTACCTAGGTTTTGTAAGCCTATCCTGTTTTACTAAGTTTTCAAGTTTTATATTTATATTATTTATATATCAAGCTATATAAATAGTTTCTATTATTAGAGTTTTAAAATATTAATATCTATATCTAGACTAAAAGTATAATATTTAACTTTATTTTATAATATTAAAGCTTTAAATTATTATAAATAAAAATCTCTTTAATAAGTTAATAAGCTATATAAATAATATATAGATCTACTAATATAATATCTAGAGTATCTAGAATAGTATACTCTATAATACTTCTAGTAAATTTTATAATAGAATTATAAAGAGTAATATACTTCTAATACTCTAGAGTATTTATATATATATATTTATTTCTAAATAGAATATTAATTTAATAACTATTAATAAATAAATATTAATTTATATATATTTTCTATTAGTTTTACTATAAATAAAAAATATTCTAAAATCAGATAATATATAATCTAATATATATTTTTAAGAATATAATTAGTAGTTTATATCTAAACCTTTAATATTATAAAATAAAATTAAATATTATACTTTTAGCCTAGATATAGATATTAATATCTTAAAACCTCTAATAATAGGAGCTATTTATATAATTAAATATATATAAATAATCCAGCTATAGCTATAGCCTCTAAGAGGGGAAACTTATTATCTAATAATAATAATTATTTTTCCTTTTTAATTTAAAGTACTAATTATTTAATTAATTAATTATTAGATATCTAGTAAATATTTATAATTATAATATCTAATATAAATATTCTAATCTCTTAAAGCCTAGTTAATATTTCTAATAAGATCTTTAAAATAATAATAACTATTATCTAAAATAATCTAATATAGCTATTTACTAATTATATTTATTATATATTTTTTAAGTTAGTTAAGAATTTATTTATAATAATAAAACTACTTTTAATATTATAGATCCAGTAGCTATATCTACTTAGTTTATTATTTTATTATATAACTATTAGAAGGCTTTTCTAAAGTATATATTTATAGATAGATAGATATAAAAGTTATTAATTAAGTTACTATTCTAGCTATAGAGTTAAACTAATTATAAAGCTAGTTCTAGAGTAGTTATAACTAAGTATACTACTTTATAATAAGCTTCTAGATTATAACTACTAGTAGGAGGTATTTAGTATATTAATATAGATAGTCTTTTATTTTTTATTCTATATAAATAGCTTCTTCTATTATAAATCCTTTTATTATCTCTATAAATATAAGAAATAAATATATATAATTCTAATTTCTTATACTTTTATTAAAAAGATACTCCTTAAGTATTATACTATTTAATTATATATATATATACTATAGTATAAGCTTATTATACTAGTATATATACTTTATTATTAGATTACTCTATTATTATAATTTAATTAGTTATTTTAATAATAAATAATTATAAATATATATTCTATTTATAATAATCTCTATTTTAAAATATTAAATATTTCTCTTTTTCTTTTCTTCTATATAGCTATATTTTATTATATATATATTTTTATAATAATTCTTATTATTCTAGAATATAGTTCTATAACTAACTATATATAGAATAATTATTATTATTTTTCCTAATTATACTATATATAGAGATTTATATATTTTAAAATAAGATTTTATAATTAATTTTATTTTAAAGAAAATAATTAGTTATATTTACTCTTCTTTATATCTTTTTATCTCTAATTAATAAAACTATTAATAAGAGTAAGTTTAGCTCTATATCTCTATTAGGTATATTTATTTAATAGATTTCTAAATAGTTATTTATCTATCTACTATTACTAAATAGTATATAGATATACTTATAAATATAAGGAAAAAGTTAGCTAAAGCTAAGAGGAAGAAGATTTATATAGAGAAAATATATTCTAACTAGATATAAATATTAATAATCTATTTATTTTCTATTTCCTAAGCTAACTATTTTTATTAGTAAATATACTAATAAGTATATTATATATATTAAATTATTTATCTTAAAAAAGAATAATAATTACTATTATAATTATAATAGAAATAGAGAATAGTATATTTATTATAATAAGAATAATAATATTTATATTATTATATCTTTTATATTAATACTTTTAGCTTAAAATTTAATTATTATTTAGAAAATTCTTTCTAGATTTTTATTTATAATAGGAAAACTTAAAATAACTAAATATATTATAATCTATCTAAGAGTTAATTATATAAGTATAATATAGAAATTAGTTTATAATTTTATTTATAATAGTAATTTTAATAGTTTAATTATTATTAAATATAAAAAGAATAATAAGCTTATTATTTTAAACTCTATTAAATAAGTTCTTAAATAGTATTCTATTTTAATTTCTAGGATTAAAACTTATAAATTAAAATTATCTTATTCTATAAGTATTAAGAGTAATTCCTCTTTACTTTCTTTAGCTTCTATAAGTAGTAATAAATCTAATCTCTTTATATAAGTCTAGTTTATACTAATAATCTTAAAAAAATATAAAAAAATATAAAAATAAAAATATAAAAAAAAACAGATAGTTTAAATAAATATATAGATAGGGAATAAAATTATTCTAATTAAAGACTTCTCTTTTATATATTCTACTTACTTATAATATATTTAAAATTATATCTCTAAGTAGTTATTATATTAGTTTAATTTCCCTATTTAATTTACTAGATTTTATCTATTTTAAATAGTTTTTTAATATTCTTTTATACTCTAATTCTTAATTTATTTAATTCTATAAGTTTTAAAAGTATTAAATTAGGTTTAATTTTTATTAATATATTAGTAGAGTTATTATTTCTATAAATTTATTTTATTTATATAATTTTATAGTATTTATATAATTAATATAAAACTATTATATTAATTATAAGTCTTTTCTCTATTATTATTTCTAGCTTAATAAGATATTTATATA
This sequence comes from Clonostachys sp. G952, assembly GCA_027569935.1. Classification (NCBI taxonomy): domain Eukaryota; kingdom Fungi; phylum Ascomycota; class Sordariomycetes; order Hypocreales; family Bionectriaceae; genus Clonostachys; species Clonostachys sp. G952. The sequence continues at coordinate 5,820 of JAPDLB010000090.1, read as the reverse complement.
GTAAAAGTAAATCTATATAGATTATAAAGAGTATTTCTAATAATAATAGTTTTAAAGTAATTATCTAAAGTATATTTATAATTATAATACTAATATTAAAACTAGTTATTATATTATAGATTTCTAATATAAAGCTACTTTATATAATATATTTATACTTTATAGAGAATTAGTATAAAATATTCTTAATTAGTTTAAATATAAATTTCTAGTTTTCTATCTTAATCTTTATACTAAGTATAATAATAAATCTAATCTATAAGCTTATATTCTAATTATTTATAAGTAAGCTATTTATAAAAATATATAGCTTTAAGTTATATAAATTAAATAGTATAAAATTAAAGCTATAGTTATAATATTCTATTTACTATATAAGTTTTTTATTTAACTTATTAATATTCTCTTCTAATAAATTCTATTAAATCTATATTACTATAGATAGATTATATAAAGCCTCTAGTTATATTATATTTATAATCTATATATTTTATACTTTTTAGAACTTATAGCTCTCTATATTTAGATCTCTTATAGTTATTTATAATATATTAGTTTAGCTTTTTTATATAAACTTAATAATTATATCTTAGAGAGATATTCTTTTACTATTAAACTCTAGATTAGTTTCCTCTATAAGTTAAATTCTAATTTTTATTTTAAATTTAGTTTCTATTAACTAGTATTCTTCCTTTATAATAAATACTTTATTAAATAATCTAAGTATATTATTAGTTTATATTCTAATAAATCTAAAGCTAAATATATTACTTTTTATAATTAGAAGATATAGATTATAACTAGAGATTATTATTTTTATATATTTTTTTTTCTATTAGTTTTACTATAAATAAAGATATATTCTAAGATTAGATAATATATAATCTAATATATATTTTTTAAGAATATAATTAGTAATCTATATCTAAACCTTTAATACTATAAGATAAAGTTAAATATTATACTTTTAGTCTGGATATAGATATTAATATCTTAAAAACTCTAATAATAGGAGCTATTTATATAGCTAGATATATAAATAACCCAGCTATAGCTATAGCCCCTAAGAGGGGAAGCTTATTATCTAATAGTAATAACTACCTTTCCTTTTTAACTTAAAGCTTATAGCTATAATATCTGATATAAATATTCTAACCTCTCAGGGCCTGGTTAATACTTGGTTATATTCGGATCAGGGTATTCGGTCTTATTAGGTCGGGTTTAGTATTAGTATATTAGAGTTTATTTCAGTTCAACCTAAAATTATACTTATTTGGGAATAAGAAAAGTTAGTTATATAAGGTTATTAGTTAATTTATCTCTATAAGTATAGTATATATTTACTACTATAGAAGGTTTTTATTAGAAATAATATAGATTTAATATTAATCTAATATCTATTTATATATAGTTATTTATACTATATAATAATTTTTATATATATTATAAAATACTTATAGTATATAGTATACTAATATATACTTAATTTAGCTATTCTATATAATAGCTTTATAATTTTTATAATTATTCTCTTTAAATAGCTTTATTTAAATAATTCAGATAGTTTTATATATATTATATATTATAAATCTATCTCAGACTATAAGTAGATCTATATAATATCTTTTCTAATTAAAATATAATCTTTTATTTATATTAAAGATAGTATTAATATAAGGATAAAATATTAGCTATTTTCTATTAGTTTCACTATAAACAAAGATATATCCTAAGATCAGATAATATATAATCTGATATATATTTTTTAAGAATATAATTAGCAGTTTATATTCGAACCTTTAATACTATAAGATAAAGTTAAGATATTAGCTATAATATTAAATAATTAGTAACTATATAAAAACTATCTCTTTATCTAAATTATTATAATCTTATATAATTAAATAGCTTTTCTTATATAGTTTTATATTCTAACTCTTTATCTTATTAATAATATATATTTTCAATAGCTAGTTATTTTAAACCTTTTAGTTAAAGTATATAAACTTAAAGACTTTAGTTTTAATAAGTTATTTAATTTCTATTTTTATAAAGACTTTAAAAGAAATATCTAGAGTTATAATAACTCCTTCTCTTTATAATTTTCTAATTAGTTTAAGAGCTTTTTACTTTTTATATATTATATAGTTAATATATAATCTAACTAATTATACTATATATTATATATATACTTTTAGCTTATTCTTTAAATCTCTTAATTATTTTTTTCTCTATAGTAGCTTATTTATTATAAATAGTAAAAAATCTTTTAGATATTTATTTAGATTAATATTATCTTAGACTGGATTTTCTATCTATTTATCCCTATAATATAGTTTTATATATATAGACTAGAAGATCTTTAGTTTATTATATATTTTAATTATAATATTATAAAAGTTATTTAATAATAGTTTATATAGCTTAAACTATTTTTTATTTTCTCTCTATATTATAATCTTATTTAGAAGTAGAAGTTTAAGAAGTTTTATTATATTCAGACTATTATATATAGCTAGTATAAGTATAGTTCTCTCTTTAGTATATAATTCTCTTAATACTTTTATTATAAAATTAGCTATTTATACTCTTTAAATTATAGATTATAAAGAAGAAGAGAAAGTAATAACTTTTAGATATATTCTAAATATAAATAATATTAATATAAAGCTATTAAGCTCTATTATATTATTAACTACTTTTACTACTATTTATAATATAGCTTCTTTTAATATTATCTTTTTAAGTTCTTTATATAGAATATTAAATATATATTATAATAGTTTATAATATCTTTTAATCTTACTAATTAATTAATAGACTTTAATTAGAATTTATTTATATTTAGAATCTATAATTCTAGTATTTATATAAAATTAATTACTAGTAAATTAGGTTTCTATATTATATATAATATAATCTAATAATCTAAGATAAATATCTAGTTAAATTCTCTTTAATACTTTCTATATAGTATCTATTAAAATATTCTTAAGAAAGATTATATTTTAAAATATAATTATTATATATACTATATATAAAATAAGTTCTTAATTTAGTAAGTATATAATATTAATTATAATCTTATAATTAAAATTAAAATTATCTTATAATTTAAATTTAAAGTATTTTAAAATTAAACTATAGGTTTAGTATTAATAATAGAAGTATTTAATCTTTTTTATTATTTTTCTACTTATATCTTTATAATCTACTCTCTCTAAGAGTTAGTATAATCTTTCTATTAATAGATAATTAAAATAGTAATAAAGTTATTTTAATTCTAATTCTATTAAATAAACTATATTAGCTATTAGTATATATTTAGAAAAGAATTATATATAGTTCTATTTCCTTATAGTTAGAATAAAGAGATTATCTATAGTTCTAATTATCTTATTAATTATATTTCTAAACTTAATATTTAAATAATCTATATTATAAAAATATATTAAGAAAGAGATCTTTAAGTTTATTATATAAAATATAATAAATCTAAATAAGATATATAGCTCTATTATATTTAGTAACTTTATAAGTTCTTTTCTAAATTTAATACTTTTTATATTAGCTATAGTATTTAATTTAATTAATAGATTAATTTATTAAAATACTTTAAATTATAGTTTATTTATAGTTAAAATTAATAAAGTACTTATATCTAATATAATTCCTTAGAACTATATTATATATTTTTCTTTAATAATAAAATATAATAGATTTTATAGTTCTTTCTAGATTTTCTCTTTAGAGAATAAATATAAAAATATCTTATTAAATAAATATTATACTAATTATTACTTATTATTATTTATATACTAGTTTTCCTTATCTGGATTATTATAATTATTAGAATCTCTATATTTTATTATTTTAAACTAGTTTTTAACTTTTTCTAGATTCTAAATCTATTATTTAAATTCTTCTAATATATTACTTTTTTTATTATATAGTATAAATAACTATATATAAATAAGTATTAGATTAATATTAAATCTATATTATTTCTAATAAAAACCTTCTATAGTAGTAAATATATACTATACTTATAGAGATAAATTAACTAATAATCTTATATAACTAACTTTTCTTATTTCTAAATAAATATAATTTTAAATTAAATTAAAATAAACTTTAATATACTAATATTAAACCTAATCTAATAAGACTAATACTCTGATCTAAATATAATTAAAAATAATATAAAGTTTAAATAATTAATTTTTAAAAGCTATTTCTATTCTAATTAATTTAATATAGTATATAATATACTAAAACTATAAATTATATATTAGATTATAATAGGCTTATATAAATAAATAGCTATTCTTAAAATATAGTTTTTCTTCTAGTTAGTTTTTATTCTTTATAAGTACTTATAATAGTATTAGATAGATTATATAATAAAGTAATAGACTAAGTAGATATAGCTACTAGATTTATAATATTAAAAGTAGCTTTATTATTATAAGTAGATTCTTAACTAATTAAAGAAATATATAATAAATATAGTTAGTAAATAACTATATTAAATTACCTTAAATAATAATTATTATTATTTTAAGAGTTTTATTAAAAGTATTAATTAAACTCTAAGAGATTAGAATATTTATATTAAATATTATAGCTATAAGTTTTAAGTTAAAAAGAAAAAGTAATTATTATTATTAAATAATAAGTTTCCTCTTTTAGAAACTATAGCTATAGCTAGATTATCTATATATTTAGCTATATAAATAGCTTCTATTATTAGAGTTTTTAAAGTATTAATACTTATATCTAAACTAAAAATATAATATTTAACTTTATTTTATAGTATTAAAGGTTTAAATATAAACTACTAATTATATTCTTAAAAAATATATATTAGATTATATATTATCTGATCTTAGGATATATCTTTATTTATAATAAAACTAATAGAAAATAACTTAATATATTATATATAGTACTAATAGATAATATATTAATTTAAATTAATTTAAATTAAAATAACTTTTTAAATTAAATAAATATCTAATTTAATTAGTATTATTAAATAGAAGAAAATTAAATAAAATAGAATTATTAGAAAATTTATTAAATAGAAAAATTAAATTAAATAAAGTTAATTTAATAGTATTTAGAATTATAATAAATTAATTAGTTATTACTATAAAATCTTTAAAAGAAAAATAATAATTAATTATAAAAATTACTATATATTATTTTTAAGATTAAGTTTAGAATTATATATTATATTTATTATATATTTCTTTAATTAGTTAAAGATTTATTTATAATAATAAAACTACTTTTAATATTATAAATCTAGTAACTATATCTACTTAGTTTATTATTTTATTATATAGTTTATTTAGTACTACTATAAGTACTTATAGAGAATAAAAACTAATTAGAAAAAAAGCTATATATTAAGAATAGCTATTTATTTATATAAATCTATTATAATCTAATATATAATTTATAGTTTTAATATATTATATACTATATTAAGTTAATTAGAATAGAGATAGCTTTTAAAAATTAATTATTTAAACTTTAAATTATTTTTAATTATATTTAGATTAAAATATTAGTTTTATAAGATTAGGTTTAGTATTAATATATTAGAATTTATTTTAATTTAATTTAAAATTATATTTATTTAGAAATAAGAAAAGTTAATTATATAAGATTATTAATTAATTTATCTCTATAAATATAATATATATTTATTACTATAGAAATAATATATAATTCTAAACTTAGTTTTAAAAATAATATATAGTAATTTTTTTAATTTGATATTATTTTTGTCTTAAAATTTCTTTTGTAATA